>SJYW01045543.1:9718-20064 GCA_006410735.1 Raphicerus campestris | reverse complement strand
TTTATAAACCTTTACTGTGTTTCCTGTCTAGAGAAGATCTTTTAGCATTTGTTGAAGAGCTGGTTTGGTGGTGCTGAATTCTCTCAGCTTTTGCTTATCTGTAATGTTTTTGATTTCTCTTTCATTCGGAATGAGATCCTTGCTGAGTAGAGTAATCTTGGTTTCAGGTTTTTTTCCTTCATCACTTTAAGTATATTCTGCCATTCCCTCCTGGCCTGAAGAGTTTCTATTGAAAGATCAGCTGTTATTCTTATGGATATCCTCTTGTGTGATATTTGCTGTTTATCCCTTGCTGCTGTTACTATTTGCTCTTTGTGTTTGAACTTTTGTTAGTTTGATTAATATGTATCCTGTCTCTTATACACATCTATCAACATCCTCTTTTGTAAGAAAATGAATTGAGTCTTGATAAACTCTGAGCTTCCAAAATGGACATTCTAAGGTGTTAGAGAAGACTCTTGAGAGTCCCCTGGACTGCAAGGAGATCCAACCAGTCCATTCTGAAGGAGCTCAGCCTGGGATTACTTTGGAGGGAATGATGCTAAAGCTGAAACTCCAGTACTTTGGCCACCTCATGCGAAGAGTTGACTCATTGGAAAAGACTCTGATGCTGGGGGGGGGATTGGGGAAGGAGGAGAAGGGGACGACAGAAGATGAGATGGCTGGATGGCATCACGGATTCGATGAACGCGAGTCTGAGTGAACTCCGGGAGTTGGTGATGGACAGGGAGGCCTGGTGTGCTGCGATTCATGGGGTCACAAAGAGTCGGACACGACTGAGCGACTGAACTGACCTGAACAGAACATAAACACTTCCTACTGAAAACTTAAGGCTTAAATATATGCATTTTGGCTGGAGTCTGATATTTTCAGGTAATAAGTTATTTTCCATCTAACTCTACTTTGCCTGGATAACTTCTACCATGTTGGAGGTAGGTGGGAGGGGAAAAAAGAGCCTTTGTTAAGATTTTGCTGAGATGTGAAATGCTGAATAATCACAGCACTAAATCAGAAAATTAACCAACCCATAATTTAACATACACCCATCCTTTTTATTTTTATATCATTCTTTCTGAAAAAAAAAATACAGTTTTTGACTCTGTGGGAGAGGGAGAGGGTAGGATGATTTGGGAGAATGGCATTGAAACATGTATACTATCATACTGAATAGTTTTTTAAAAATCTGTTGCAGTGGATTTTTTCCAAATGCTTACAATGTCATCTAAATTCTGATAGCCTGTTGTAGGCATTTAAACAACATGTCCAGTATCATGTACCTATACTAAGATCACAGGCAGAAAATAATAACCATATCAAAAAAAAAAACTGTAGTGAAGAAAACACATATGATCACATTCAGTCAGCACAAATATTTTAAGTAACGCATAGCAAGGATGTTATGAAATTCATCATCCATGGCTTTTCTCATACATATATTTGAAAATGGAATGGTACTGGTTGCCCTGGGAATTTGTGTCATGGTGTGTTATGTAGTTCATAACTTTTTGCTCTGCCACACTTTTCCACCTACAAAGAATTCTCTAATTGGATTGTCAGCCACTTACACATTGCCTTCTGCCTACCTGGCAAGTGACACATTCCTATTAACCATTTTTCTTCCTTATTTCTATTTTTTTAATATTGACTGCCTTTGGCTCTCTCTCTCACATGCATATGTATCCTTCCACTTATAGATTGCTTCTCTTATTTTAAAATAGAGCCTAAGACCTAACTCTGTAACACAACGTTATTCAGTCAAAAATTGTTTAAAAGCAAGTAAATGGTATTTTATACATACACACACACACACACATACATATATATGTATACAGTCCATGGGGTCACAAAAAGTCAGACATGACTGAGCAACTAAACACACACATTTATAGTGTGTGTATGTATGTATGTATTTTTTTGGCCACACCCCATGGCTCGTGGGTTCATAGTTCTCCAACAAGGAATGAACCCAGGCTACCAGCCATGAAAGCAAGGAGTCTTAAACAAAGGACTTCATGGAATTTACAACGAGATGCCATATCAGGACAAGCTAGCATTTAGCACTTTTGAAATCTCTATTAATAATAATAATTATATAATGTGATCAGTGCTGAAGCTTCAGTTTGATGCCTTGAGTTATTTCACTTTTAACTCTCTCTCTTATTTCATTGTGCTTTGCTTTATTATACTTTATAGATATTACATTTTTTACAAATTGAAGGTTTCTGACAAGTCTTTATCATGCAAGTCTACTTGGGCCATTTTTCCAGCAGCATTATTGGTCTCCCGCATTGTAGGCAGACGCTTTATCCTCTGAGCCACCAGGGAAGTCCATTTTTTAATTAAAGCATATATATTGTTTTTTTAGACAGAATGCTATTGTGCACCAATAGACTACAGTATACTGTAAACATAACTTTCATATACACTAGGAAATTTTAAAGTTCATGTGTCCTGCTTTATCATAACACTCACTTTATTGCAGTGATCTAGAACAAACATCACAGTTATCTCTGAGATCTGCCTGTATATCTAATAACATAAGACAGATTTACAAAATCCTAAAGGAAACATTAACAACAGTAGTTATAATGCTGTGTTAATTTCTGCTGTGTAGCAAAGTGATTCCATTATACATATATATGTGTATTTTTCATATTCCTTTCCATTATGGTTTATCACAGGATACCGATTATAGTTCCTGTGCTATGTAGTAGGACCTTGGTGCTTATCCATCCTGCATATAATACTTTGCATCTGCTAATCCCAAACTTTCTCCTCTGATACTTGCATTTGCAATTTATACTGCATCCACGTTGGAGCTAAATGAGAAATAATGCAAACATTTAAGTATACACCAAAGGAATTATTCTTTTAAAAAAGCAGCAGTAGAAACTCTTTCCAAGTACCTGGAAACAGGAAAAAAAAAATTCCATGACCATAAATATTGCATGGAACCATGACAAGAAAGGGAGCATCACGGAAAAGTCATTCTCAAAAAAAGATCTTTCTCTTAAGGCAAAAGTCAAAACTAAATTTTGATACGTGGTCATATAGCTGCACTTAATGAATAGATCTTTGCCCTGTTTTTGTGATTCACTTTAGTTTTCAAAATTTTACAACATGTACATATTTTTCCTCATACATTCAGTCACATAATATGGCTCCAGCAAAGAGATGGCACAGCCACAAACCCATCACTGAAGAATACTTACCCTTCTTTTGGAAAAGTCTTTACCTTTCAGGTTTGCTCAAGGACCTTGATAGGTAATGATCATTCAAACTCAGCAGATTATAATTAAAAAATCCTAAAGATCAACATGATGACATATGCAAAGTAGTGTGTATCTTCCACAACTTTCCTAACAGTGGATCAATAAACTCAAATCAGTCAGTTCAGTTGCTCAGTCATGTCTGATTCTTTGCAACCCCATGGACTGCAGCACGCCTGGCCTCCCTGTCCATCACCAACTCCCAGAGTTTACTTATACTCATGTCCATTGAGTAGTGATGCCATCCAACCATCTCATCCTCTACCTTCAATCTATCCCAGCATCAGTATCTATTCCAATGAGTCAATACTTCGCATCTGGTGTCCAAAGTATTGGAGTTTCATCTTCAGCATCAGTCCTTCCAATGAATATTCAAGACTGATTTCCTTTAAGATGGACTGGTTGGATCTCCTTGCAGTCCAAGGGACTCTCAAGAGTCTTTTCCAATACCACAGTTCAAAGGCATCAATTCTTCAGCACTCAGCTTTCTTATAGTCAAAATCTCACATCCATACATGACTACTGGAAAAACCATAGCTTTGAATAGACAGACGTTTGTTGGCAAACTAATGTCTCTGCTTTTTAATATGCTGTCTAGGTTGGTCATAACTTTTCTTCCAAGGAGTAAGTGTCTTTTAACTTCATGACTGCAGTCACCATCTGGTCACCATCTGCAGTGATTTTGGAGTCCAAAAAATAAAGTCTGTCACTCTTTCCACTGTTTCCCCATCTATTTGCCATGAAGTAATGGGATCAGATCCCATGACCTTAGTTTTCTGAATGTTGAGTTTATGCCAACTTTTTAACTCTCCTTTTTGTGAAAGCACTTTCATCAAGAGAATCTTCAGTTCTTCTTTGCTTTCTGCCATAAGGGTGGTCTCATTTGCATATGTGAGGTTATTGATATTTCTTCTGGCAATCTTGATTCCAACTTGTGCTTCATCCAGTCCAGCATCCTTATGATGTACTATGCATATAACTTACATAAGCAGGGTGACAATATACAGCCTTGACATACTCTTTTCTCAATTTGGAACCAGTCTGTTGTTCCATGGCCCATTCTAACTATTCCTTCCTGACCCGAATACAGATTTCTCAAGAAGCAGGTCAGTTGGCCCGTTATTCCCATCTCTTTCAGAATTTTCCACAGTATGTCATGATCCGCACAGTCAAAGGAGAGGTCAATAAAGCAGAAATAGATGTTTTTCTGGAATTCTCTTGCCTTTTCAATGATTCAGTGAATGTCGGCAATTTGAGCTCTGGTTCCTCTGCTTTTTCTAAAACCAGCTTGAACATCTGGAAGTTCATGGATCACATATGGTTGAAACCCAGTTTGGAGAATTTTGAGCATTACTTTACTAGAGTGTGAGTTGCGTGCAATTGTGCAGTAGTTTAAGCATTGCCTTTCTTTGACATTGGAATGAAAACTGACCTTTTCCAGTCCTGTGGCCACTGCTGAGCTTTACAAATTTGCTGGCATAGTGAGTGCAGCACTTTCACAGCATCATCTTTTAGGATTTGAAATAGCTCTACTGGAATTCCATCTTCTCCACTAGCTTTGTTTGTAGTGATGCTTCCTAAGGCCCACTTGACTTTGCATTCTAGGATGTCTGGCTCTAGGTGAGTGATCACACCATCGTGTTTATCTGGATTGTGATGATATTTTTTGTACAGTTCTTCTGTGTATTCTTGCCACCTCTTCTTAATATCTTCTGCTTCTGTTAGGTCTATACCATTTCTGTCCTTTATTGAGCCCATCTTTGCATGAAATGTTCCCTTGGTATCTCTGATTTTCTTGATGAGATCTCTAGTCTTTTCCATTCTATTGTTTTCCTCTATTTCTTTGCATTGATCACTAAGGAAGGCTATCTCTCCTTGCCATTCTTTGGAACTCTTGAATTCAGATGGGTATATCTTTCCTTTTTTCCTTTGCCTTTCACTTCTCTCCTTTTCACAGCTATTTGTAAGGCCTCCTCAGACAGCCATTTTGCTTTTTTGCATTTCTTTTCCATGGGGATGGTCTTGATTCCTGTCTCCTGTACAATGTCACGAGCTTCTGTCCATAGTTCTTCAGGCACTCTATCAGATCAAATCCCTTGAATCTATTTGTCACTGCCACTGTATAATCATAAGGGGTTTGATTTAGTTCATACCTGAATGGTCTAATGGTTTTCCCTACTTTCTTCAATTTAAGTCTGAATTTGGCAATGAGGAGTTCATGATCTGAGCCACAATCAGCTCCTGATCTTGTTTTTGCTGACTATATAGAGCTTCTCCATCTTTGGCTGCAAAGAATGCAATCAATCTGATTTCAGTATTGACTATTTGGTGATTCTGTGTGCAGAGTCTTCTTTTGTGTTGTTGAAAGAGGGTGTTTGCTATGACCAGTGTGTTCTCTTGGCAAAACTCTGTTAGCCTTTGCCCTGCTTCATTCTGTACTCCAAGGCCAAATTTGCCTGTTACTCCAAGTGTTTCTTGCCTTCCTACTTTTGCATTCCACTCCCCTATAACGAAAATAACATCTTTTGGGGGTGTTAGTTCTAGAAGTTCTGTAGGTCTTCAAAGAACCATTCAACTTCAGCTTCTTCAGCGTTACTTGTTGCAGCATAGACTTGGATTACTGTGGTATTGAATGGTTTGCCTTGGAAACGAACAGAGATCATTCTGTCGTTTTTGAGACTGCAGCCAAGTACTGCATTTCAGACTCTTCTGCTGACTATGATGGCTACTCCACTTCTAAGGGATTATTTCCCACAGTAGTAGATAGAATGCTCATCTGAGTTAAATTCACCCATTCCAGTCCATTTTAATTTGCTGATTCCTAGAATGTTGACATTCACTCTTGCCATCTCCTGTTTGACCACTTCCAATTTGCCTTGATTCGTGAACCTGACATTCCAGGTTCCTATGCAGTATTGCTCTTTACAGCATCGGACTTTGTTTCTGTCACCAGTCACATCCACAGCTTGGTGTTGTTTTTGCTTTGGCTCCATCTCTTCATTCTTTCTGGAGTTATTTCTCCACTGATCTCCAGTAGTATGTTGGGCACCTACCGAACTGAGGAGTTCATCTTTCAGTGTCCTATCTTTTTGCCTTTTCATACTGTTCATGGAGTTCTCACAGCAAGAATACTGAAGTGGTTTTCCATTCCCTTCTCCAGTGGACCACATTTTTTCAGAACTCTCCACCATGACCCATCCATCTTGGGTGGCCCTACATGACATGGCTTATAGTTTCACTGAGTTAGACAAGGCTGTGGTCCATATGATCAGATTGGTTAGTTTTCTGTGATTGTGGTTTTCAGTCTGTCTGCCCTCTGATGGAGAAGCATAATAGGCTTATGGAAGCTTCCTGATGGGATAGACTGATTGAGGGGAAAATGGTCTTATTCTGATGGGCATGGCCAGGCTCAGTAAATCTTTAATTCAAGGATATCGGACTTTTGGTTTTTTGTAAGGTAATAAACCATTTGTTAATAAAGGTGAGTATGACTTTAATAAAGATGAAAGAATAATACTAGCTTTTTCTTATTCTCACTTTAAAAGTCCAGACTAAAAAAGTCTTCCAAGAATGACTATGAAAAGGAGGCAGGAGGGACTCCATTTCCAATCAAGAAATCAGAGTATCAAAATGATATGATTTCGAGGTAACTATGCTCAAAGTGATTATGTAAGAAGACAGAGAAACTACAGACTATCCTCTTGTTTCACTGTTTAACTTTATGAACTCCTTCAGGAATATGGCAGCATAAATAAGTATTATTTTCTTCTGTTGTTCCTTCTACTCAAAATAGTGTTCTGTAGAAACTGCAGAGTCTACATTAAAGAACAAGCATTGAAAAACAAAATAAACAATTCTGTCCCCTTCAAACAAGATGCTGTTTTTAAGCCACAATAAAGCACACAACTATCAGGCAAATTATATACAATAATCAATGTGTGTATGTGCCTATATACACATATATATTTTTAATGGTCCTCCTTCATTAGGGCTTCCCTGGTGGCTCAGATAGTAAAGAATCTGCTTGCAGTGTGGGAGACCCGGGTTTGATCCCTGGGTCAGGAGGATCCCCTGGAGAAGAGAATGGCAGCCCACTCCAGTATTCTTGCCTGGAGAATTCCATGGACAAAGGAGCCTGGGGGTTACAGTCCCTCATGGGGCCACAAAGAATCAGATACAGCTGAGCAACTAACAATCCTTCATTAGCCTGTAGAAAGCAAATACCAGGAGTTAGTTTGCATAATAAAGTGTGTTTCAAACTATGCTATATATTAAAATATTTTTAATGCTTCTGAGAACAAATAACTCTGGATGAGTTAAACATTAATTGCAGAAAATTTAGAAGCATTAATGTACTTAAAAAACATAACTCTCAAAGAGAGAACTGTTGTTGTTGCTGCTGCTGCTGCTAAGTCGCTTAAGTTGTGTCTGACTCTGTGCGACCCCATAGATGGCAGCCCATCAGGCTCCTCTGTCCCTGATTTCTCCAAGCAAGAAGACAGGAATGGGTTGCCATTTCCTTCTCCAATGCAGGAAAGTGAAAAGTCAAAGTGAAGTCTTTCAGTCATGTCCGACTCTTAGCAATCCCATGGATTGTAGCCCACCAGGCTCCTCTGTCCATGGGATTTTCCAGGCAAGAGTACTGGAGTGGGGTGCCATTGCCTCCTCTAAAAGAGGGAGCTAATCTGAATCAATTCCCTCAAATGAAATCAATCTCTCTCCTTTCCTCCTTTGTTGTACTAGTCAGGGTTCTCCAGAGAAACAGAACTAATAGGATATATGTAGATATGTATATAAAAGGTTTGGAGAAGGTGATGGCACCCCACTTCAGTAATCTTGCCTGGAAAATCCCATGTACCGAGGAACCTGGTGGGCTGCAGTCCATGGGGTCGCGAAGAGTTGGACACGACTGAGTGACTTCACTTTGACTTTTCACTTGCACGCATTGGAGAAGGAAATGGCAACCCACTCCAGTGTTCTTGCCTGGAGAATCCCAGGGACGGGGGAGCCTGGTGGGCTGCCATCTATGGGGTCGCTCAGAGTCGATATATAATTCCTGTTTATTAACAGGAATTCACTTGCATGGTTATGGAGGAAGAGAATTCATGATCTGCAATCTGCAAGCTACAGAACCAGGAAATTCAGTCATGCAATTCAGTCTGAGCCCAAAGGCCTGACAGTGGGGAGGCTGATGCACTGTCGGATACAAGTCTGAAAGTCTGAGAGCCAGCAGCACAGATGTCTAAGGGAGGAGAAAATAAATGGTCAGACAGAAGATGAATTTGCCCTTCCCCTGCATTTTTGCTTTTTTTCAGACCCACCATAAATTGTATGGTCCCACCCACAATGGCAAGGGCTATCTGCTGGAATTAGTTCAGGAATTCCAGTGTTAATCTCTTTTGGAAACATCTGCACAGACACACCCAGAAATAATGACTTAACAACTTTTGGGGCATCCTATAGTCCAGTCAAACTGAAGCATAAAATTCAGCATCACACTTGTAGATCAAGATTAATTTTTGGAAATGTAGGTTCCACCAAAAAGTCGACCATTAACCAGAATAAATGGCTTATGATTTGGATATGTTAAAAATGACTTGATTTTTTAAATTATTATTAAAATGAATGATGTGCCTAGATAGAATGGTGTCTGAAAGACAGAACATCCTTGACTACTATTCTCTGCCTACTTCATCATGGAGACACCCTCAGGACTCACAGTCCAGAATTTTCCTGGTCAATTTTCTGTTATACCAGCAACAAAGAATAGTCAGTCTGAATGTTTTGGATATTATTGCTAATCTGAGCCACATACTTATCAATGTAACTTTTAAAATGATCCATTTGTCTTAATGCTTTAAACAAAACTTTTGCCCAGCAATAATAAGTGCAAGCTATCATCAGTAATTCATTTAATTATTTTGCCTCTTATCAATAAGAACAGAACAAAATAGTTGTGTTAATTTAGAAGCTGGGAAGAATTTCTGACTGTGGGGAAAACTCTAGCATATATTACTGAATATCTCTGTTGTTAGTTTTTTTTATTTTCAGGAAAAAAAGACTGGATGACAATATTTTTGGAATCAGTCTTAGACTTTAGTTTTAACTTTTACCAGCATTAGTGATCTCAAATGCTTCGACTCAGAAAACGTTTTTCAGTTAAGCCAAATAAACTTCATCTCTATTTGAGATGAGAAGATTGTGAAATTTGGCCAATAAAGAGTTAAATATCTGTAACAGATCTTTTTTCTGAGATCTCTTATTGTTTAAGGGCTCTCTGAGAGCGAGTGACGGCCTCTAATCCCTTCTCTGTTTACTGCTTCCCTTTTGTATCTTTGATATAAAAAAAATAAAAGGAAATGACAGACTTTCTAGCTATTGTCTTATGACTTTTATACAAGTTCTACATTTCAGAAATTTTAAGTGATCTCATGTATCACAGTGCCATGGAATTTCTAATCTGAGCCTCTCCTTTCAGAAAGTAAGGCCAGTCTTTCTTTTTCTTTCTTTTCCCCCCTTATTTTCTTCCATGCCATTGCTAATCATGCTGCTACCCAGTTACAGTGTGTTCTCTCAATATCTTTACTCTAGCTCCTTCCAGTGGTATATCTGTGCTGCAGACCGCAGGTCTGGGATTATTTTGATATGTCAGGCATGCAAGGGTGAGTAAAGATGATCCCTATACTTTACTCAGCTTCTCTTGCTAGTGATATAAAGCTGAATGAAATTCTAGTGGAGCCTGAATCTAGAACTCATGTTTATTCAAAACATGTAAAGGTACTTGAGAGTTTTCCAGGTGGCTCAGTGGTAAAGAATCTGCCTGCAAGAGATGCAGGAGACACAGTTTCAATCCCTGGGTTTTGATGATCCCCTTGAGGAGGAAATGGCAACCCACTTCAGTATTCTTGCCTGGAGAATCCCATGGACAGAGGGGTATGGTGGGCTGCAGTCCATGGAGTCATGCAGAGTCAGACACGACTGAGCAACTGAGCGCGCACACACACACACACACACACACACACACACACACACAAAGGTACTTGGTTCACTGGGTGTGGCACTTCTCACAGTGTCCAG
>SJYW01045541.1:0-12616 GCA_006410735.1 Raphicerus campestris | reverse complement strand
ATCGTTCATGGAACGTGCGTATTTTTCTTTGTGACTCATGTCACTCAAATGTAAGGATTTATTTGCGGGTGCTGTGTCCTCCTCTTCCACTGCTTGTCTCTAGTGTGTCAAGAGTATCAGGTCCTTAGCAAAGGCTTGGTAAACAGTGGTGAAACTGACAGATGAATGTTCAAGCAGTCTTATACATTATAAAGTCCTTCGTTCAGCCCCATGTGCATTGCTTCATTTAGTATTTACACCACTATAAAGGAGGTCAGAATATCACCTACCATTTTATAAAAGATAAAACCAAGATTCAGGAAGAAAAGTGGATCACCCTTGATCGTAGAGCCGGCAAGCACGAGGCACAGGTACAGTCTGCCCCACGGTAGAGGCTCAAGAAAGCTTTGAGGAGGGAGTTTGGGATGGACGTGCACAGACTGCTGTATTTAACATGGATAACCAACAAGGACCTACTGTATAGCACAGCAAACTCGGCTCAATGTTATGTAACAACCTAAGCAGGAAAAGAATGTGAAAAAGAATCGACAGACGTATGTGTGTAACCGAATCACTTAGCCGAACACCTGAAACGAACACAACCTTGTTCCTGAACTTGACTCCAGTATAAAATAAAAAGCTTAACAAAATCTTGTTATCTCAAATTGAGAGGAAAGAAAGCCTTGTTGACACGAACCAAGCACACCCTCAGGCCCACACGTCTCCTGATCTAATTGGTGTTTCCCTTTCACCGGGGCACAGAGCTCAGAGCTGGTAGAGAGCTGTGACCAGAGGCAGAGCCGATGGAAGTAGGAATATCGGGGGGTGGGGGTTGACGGGGGGTCTTGCAACATGACTGGGAACTGGGGACAAGTCTTCCCAACCACCTCGTTATGTAACCCATCTCTTCTTTGGAAAATGGTTGGGTCTGGTTGGATTGTGAAGGGGGTCCCCAAGGACTGGGGTCTCCCCATCTCCTAACAAGGTTGGTACACTCCTGAGATGTCCACTTAGGGTCTGAGCAATGAGGCACAGCAGGACTCCCGGCAAAATGCTCCAAATCCCACCTGAACCATGCTTCACCACGTGGGAATCACAGAGCCCTTTCTCCCTCTCACTGGAGCCCACGCCGGACTTGCATCTCAGGGCAGGTCTCCCTCTTCCTCTGATCCTGTCCTGCTNCAAATCCCACCTGAACCATGCTTCACCACGTGGGAATCACAGAGCCCTTTCTCCCTCTCACTGGAGCCCACGCCGGACTTGCATCTCAGGGCAGGTCTCCCTCTTCCTCTGATCCTGTCCTGCTTGGAGCCTTTTGCCAACCTAACTTCCAAAGCTTTGAGCTTACCCCCCCACACACACCCCCTTTATAAAGACCATCTTGCGGAATTTCCGTCTGTGGGCCACCCTCCAATAAGCTTGATCATCTTCGCCCTTATGGTCCGAGTGGGTGGACGTGGTCTTTCCCACATCACGTAGCTACTCAGCCCCTTGGCAGGGGAATCTGGGGCTTGTTGCTGTCACAATTTTTTTTTTTCCAGGGTGGGGTTCTTTCCGAGGAATTTAGAAGGAAACTTCAGGTAATAACATTCCTGAACTCGAAGGAATCCCTACCCTTCGGGTTGCCAGTGTGGAAGCAGCCCAGGGTGGGGAGGCAGCAGTCCAGGATGACACGGCGAGTTAACCGCAGGGGGAAGCTCACTTTTTCCCCCTTGCACACCACACCCTCTTCTTCCCAGAAAAATTCCCAGATTCATCTGGAAGAGCAACAGTGCTCCAGAAAAGCGCATGGGGGTGCTTTTTAAAGCATTTATGGCCCTCCCCTGTGAAGACACCATCTCCTTTCATTTCAGTTCATTCCCTAGTCACCCGTGTTCGATCTGCAAGGCTTTGTGAACAGACGTGGGGCACACACATACATGTTTTCTGCCTTCTGATTCATACGACCAGATGTGAAAGGTGCCTATGGGGAGAGGGCTTGGGGGCAATTCAAGCATATGAATTCAATGAAAAATGCCACTCCCTTTAAAGGGTTTTTGTTTTTTTTTTAAGTGATCCAGATCATATTTTATTTAGCAGATGGGGGAAAGGAAAGCCAGCCTTCCCAAGAGAAAAACAACTCCCAGCAATCAGAATGAGACAGCTATGCCCCGTCTGGCTGCCCTGGAGAGGGACTGCCAGGCCAGGACTGGTTCTGATTGCTTCGGCTGAAGAGGTCTAATATCACGAGTTGAAATAATTTCCTAAATCTATATCCGGTACAGCTGCAAGGGCTTTGCTCTTAGCTGCCATTCCTCCGAGAAATTAAAAAGCAATTTTCCTTTGAAGTTCTGGAGGGTTTTTTTTTTTTTCTTCTTTCATTTAAGATTGCAGTTTGAGGTCAGGCAATGAGACACAAGGACTTCACCATCATGCACGCATTTGATTTGGTAAAATTCCATCCTCCACATCCCCAGTTTAAGCTGTCCAGAGTGCCAGATGGTCTCCAGCTTGACCAAGCTTAGGCTAACAAACGCTCTAGGGACTCGGCTAGCAACGCTTTCCTGAAAGGGAGGTATTTGATGCATTAAACTGGTCGATGCTGGAGAAGATGAATCTCGCAAACTGCCTTTGAATGATATTTATGGAGCTATTTCAGTGAAATAAATAGAACAAAGACATACAGGAACCAAACTCGCACCTGATGAAGAAGACCCTTCATATGGCAAGAGTGGGAGCAGTGTGTAGTTTATTCAATGCCAAGTTGATTTTTACCTTTTCCAACTTGTCTTTCTTACCCTCCAACGATTATAGTCTTGTGTCAATTGGAGTCCAACCAGGAGACAGAAACCACACAGGAATGTAGACAGGGAAAGTTTAATATAAAAATTGAGTTAAAAGGGGGATCTGAGTCACAAAGGATTGACTGGGAAGAAGAGAAGAGCTGTCTAGAGGATACAGGGTAGCAGCTGGAAGGTGCAGCCACCCCCTGGGCTGAGACAGAATGTGCGAGGGGCTCCCTATGCCCCCCGCACCCCCACCAGCACTCAGAGGGCAGCCTCAGCAGCCAGCAGAGAAGAGCTGCAGTGTCATCAGCGGAACTTGCCGGGACCCAGCCCTCTAGAACGTGCTGGAAAGTGTTCTCTGGAGGAAGAACCAGGGAAACTTCATGAGCGGGTGTGGTGGGGGAGGTGCCTTGCTTCAAGCCACATGCCGGCTGCCAGGCACCCACAAGCTGGCACCGTAGCATCTGCCCACACTGCAGCCGGCTCACATGGGACCGTCCCCTAGGCTGTGGGAGCTGGGACGCTGGAGAGGCTGCATCTGCAGCAGGAGCCTGCCGGGGGAACAGCCTGGATCCAGGGAAGGAAGTCTCTTCCTCCAGCAACGTCTTTCCAGAGCCCTCCGCTGACCAGGACTTGCCAGCTGACAAGGGAAAAGTCATAAAGGCCTATCTTTCCTTCTGCAGGTCTGGCGGTGAGGGTGAGCTGGGAGCTGACAGCTCACTCCTCTAGCTCTTCCGCCTTCACACCTCGGCTCTGCAAACTCCTGAAAGTGAAACTGTTAGTCTCAGTCGTGTCCGACTCTCTGTGACCTCATGGACTGTAGCCAGCCAGGCTCCTCTGTGCATGGGATTCTCTGGGCAAGAACCCTGGAGGGGGTTGCTATTTCTTTCTCCAGGGGATCTTCCCTACCCAGGGATCAATCCTGGGTCTCCTGCATTGCAGGCAGATTCTTTACCATCTGAGCCACTGGGGAAGCCCCCTCAAAACCCCAAAGAAACCAGAAAACCACTCTATCTTCTTCCTAACAAGACCCAGCCATGCATCTTGGAGGTGAAGAAATGCTCACCTTTTCCCAAGATTGAGGAGTCATAGTCCCAATAATCGCTGTATCAGTTATCAGCTGTATTAATTATTCCTCCAATTCAGTCACTGTCCCACTGAGGCTTTTTGCATAAATTATAAAAAGTAACTTCCAAAACTTTGTGCATAAAATAAAAATGAGGAAGGGAGTAAAGAATGGTTAACATATAGAAAAAACACTTATTTGTAATGAGCAAACAGACAATATGTAAAGCCTCTATGGTCTCTTATTGGCTGCTTGTCATGAAGCCACGTTGGTGTCTACGGCCGCTTCTGCTATCGTCAGCCAGGATTTGGCCACTCTGGGTTTTCTACCTGGAAGAGGAGCCAAAGTCTTCACACCCAAAGCATCCATGTCCTTGTTGATCCCACCTTGCCTTTGGTCTCTCTAGCTTTCCATTAAACTTAACGATGAGTTAGTTCTTACAGCGAAGTACAAGGAGGTGGCCAGAGAATCCCCTGGGTGCCAGGCGCAGTCCATGTAGCCACGCTCTTCTGTGCCCCATTTTGCCCTGATAATCAGAATCAATAACTCCAGCCAGCAGACTAACTCACTTTCTGACTGTGAACCCCAGGTCATGAGGGTCTGCCAGTGGCTGTGTGGAAATCTCTCCTTCCAGTTTAGGGAACCATTTCATGTTCTATTTAGTGGAACCATTTCATGGACAGAAGTGTTCTTACCTAGCAGTCTAGGATCTCCAAGCCAGCAGGGTACAAGCATGAATTCCAACTATAGCAGTCTCTGAGCTCGAGCATACAGTGAATCTTGTAAGACAGAGTTCTGCCTTTGAATAATATTTTATGAAGCTGTCTTAGGAATACAAGTGGAAAAAAAGATACACAGGAACCAAATATATAAATCAATTAAGAATGTTTCAAATTCATTTTCTAAGTTCCATATGCATATATATATAATATACAATATTTGTTAACCTCTTTCTGACTTGCTTCACTCTGTATAACAGGCTATAGATCCATCCACCTCACTACAACTGACTCAAATCTGTTCTTTTTATGGTTGGGTAATATTCCACTGGACCTCCCAGATGGTGCTAGTGGTAAAAGAACCTGTCTGCCAATGCAGGATATATAAGAGAATCGGTTCAAGCCCAGGGTTGGGAAGATCCCCTGGAGTAGAAAATAACAACCCACTCCAGGATTCCTGCCTGGAGAATGCTATGGACAGAGGAGCCTGGCAGGCTGCAGTCCATGGGGTCACAAAGAGTCGAACATGACTGAAGTGACTAAACATATAATACTCCATTGTATATATGCACCACAACTTCTTAACCCATTCATCTGCCAGTGGACATCTAGGTTGCTTCCGTGTCCCGGCTATTGTAAACAGGGCTGCAGTAAACATTGGGAACACGTGTCTTTTAAAGCCGTGGTTTTCTGAGGGTGTATGTCCAGTTGTGGAGTTGTTGGATCATAAGGTAGATTTTAGCCACCTCATGTGAAGAGTTGACACAATGGAAAAGACCCTGATGCTGGGAGGGATTGAGGGCAGGAGGAGAAGGGGATGACAGAGGATGAGATGGCTGGATGGCATCACTGACTCAATGGACGTGAGTCTGAGTGAACTCCGGGAGATGGTGATGGACAGGGAGGCCTGGCGTGCTACGATTCACGGGGTCGCAAAGAGTCGGACATGACCGAGCGATTGAACTGAACTGAACTGAACTGAAGGTAGATTTATTTCTAACTTTTTGAGGAATCATCGTACTATTGTCCATAATTAAATCTAGAAAAATGGCACTGATAAACCTATTTGCGGGGAAGAATGAAGACACAGGCATAGAGAACGAACTTGTGGACATAGCTGGGGAAGGAGAGGGTGGGACGAACTGAGAAAGTGGCATTGACATATATACACTATCACGTGTCAAACAGCTAACTTGCGGGAACTTGCTGTCTAACGCAGGGAGCCCAAACTGGGCCCTGTGATGACCTAGAGGGCCGGGGTGCGGGAAGGAAAGGTGGCTCAAGAGGGAGGGGGCGTGTGTGTGTGTGTGTGTGTGTGTAGTACAATTGATTTGTGTTCTTGTATGGCAGAAACTGACACAGCATTGTAAAGCTATTTTCTTCCAATTAAAACATTTTTAAAAATACATACTAACCAAAAAAAAATGTTTCAAATTCAGAGTACTGTTTACTCAATGTTTAAATGTTCAAGCTTGCATTTTTTAACTCAAAGCACTCCTGAGTATTTTGAAAAGCTTAAAGCACACCTGTGCCAGGTTTTGTGCATAGTATTGCATTTGTTATCTTATCATCGTAGTCCTACCTGGCAGGTTAACCTCTATATTTTGCAGAATATACTAAAGGCTCTACAATGAACTTCTTGTTTCTGTAAGCATAATTTATGTCACAACTTGGAGAAATAAAATGAGAAAGGGGAAAATGGGTTCAGATTTTGATGCATGGCTTAACAGACTTTTGGAAGCAATATTATATGATTTAGCAAGGGCTCTCACAGCAATATCTTAGCGTTGTCTTTGGTGGGAATGGTCTTATTAGTAAGGGATTGGGTAAAACAAACGTTAGCAGGCTTTCACAGCCCTCAAAAACCTGGGCGGGCCTCATCTCCAAAGTCTAGAGGGAAATGTGTTTCCTTCTATTCCCTTTGAGAGATAAAGGAGGAGAGCGTCCACAAGGGATGGAGGAAGAGAGGAAGAAGGAAGGCAGGGAAAAGAAGCCCTCGCTGTTTTCTAGATGTAGGATGTCTTCATACATGAAGCTAAGCACTCTCGTCTCTGAGAGACTGAATCACTTCCCAGGAATGACAGAACTGTTAAGCTATAACCTCAAGTCCATCAGGGATGAGCAGCCCTATAATCTGTTGGCTGGGTGCTTGCTTGGCTGGGTCACTGGTTTTCTGACTCCGCATCCTGCTGTCTGTACCATGCTCCACACAGAATTCTCCATGCAGAGCGCGGCGAGGTTGGACCCCTTAGGGCAATTTTAAATAAAGCATGTAACAGTGAATGTAAGCTGAAGTTAAAAGCATTAAGGAATTTATGACTTTTAAAAAGAGATGGAATTGGGTCATTTCTAATGATGTGAATGGACCTAGAGTCTGTCATACAGAGTAAATTAAGTCAGAAAGAGAAAAACAAATATTGTATGCTAATGCATATGTATGGAGTCTAGAAAAATGGTACAGATGATCTTATTTGCAGGGCAGGAATAAAGACGTGGACTTAAAAAATAGACGTGGATATATGGAAGAGGAGAGTGAAAAAGCTGGCTTACAACTCAACATTCAAAAACCAAAGGTCATGGCATCCCGTCCCATCATTTCATGGCAAATAGATGAGGGAAAAATAGAACCAGTGATAGACTTTATTTTCTTGGGCTCCAAAATCACTGTAGATAGAGACTGTGGCCATGAAATTAAAAGACGCTTGCTCCTTGGAAGAAAAGCTATAACAAACCTAGACAGCATATTAAAAAGCAGAGACATCACTTTGCCGACGGAAGTCCATGTAGTCAAAGCTATAATTTTTCCAGTAGTCATGTATGGATGTGAGAGTTGGACCATAAAAAAGGCTGAGCACCAAACAACTGATGCTTTTGAACTGTGGTGCTGGAGAAGATTCTTGAAAATCCCTTGAACTGCAAGATCAAACCAGTCAATCCTAGAGGAAATCGACCCTGAATATTCATTGGAAGAACTGACGCTGAAGCTAAAGATTCAATACTTTCGCCACTAGAGATGAAAAGTCAACTCATTGGAAAAGACTCTGATGCTGGGAAACATTGAGGGAAGGAGGAGATTGGGATGGCAGAGGATGAGACGGTTGGATGGCATCACTGACTCAATGGACATGAGTTTGCGCAAGCTCCAGAAGACAGTCAAGGACAGGGAAGCCTGGCATGGGGCAGAAGCCTGTGGTCGTAAAGAGTCAGACACACCTGCATGACTGAACAGCAACAACGTGTGGACATAGGCAGGGGAAGGAGAGAGAAGGATGAACTGGGAGATAAGGACCGACATATACGCACTACCATGTGTGGAACAGGTAGCTAGTGTGAAGCTGTTGTGTGACACAGGGGGCTCAGCTCAGGGCTCTGTGATGACCTAGAGCAGTGGGATGGGGGTGGGGAGAGGGGTCCAGGAGGAAGCAGACATGTGTAAGCATGTAGCTGATTCCCTTTGCTGTAAGTGTGTGCTTGCTCTTTGTGACCTTACGGACTGTAGTCCATCATTCTCCTCTGTCCATGGGATTTCCCAGGCAAGAATACTGGAGTGGGTTGCCATTTCCTCCTCCTGGGTATCTTCCCACCCCAGGGATCAAATCCGTTTCCTGCACTGCCTGGATTCTTTGCTGCTGAGCCAGATGGGAAGCCCACTTTTTTTTATAGCAGAAATTAATATTGTAAAGCAATTGTCCTCCAATTTTTAAAAAAACTGAAAAGAAAGCAGAAAAAAAAGAGAGAGAGAGAGAATATCCTGATATACAGCCTGAGTATAACCAAAGAGAATTTCACAGTTTTTCCTCAAAACTTGTAGAATCCAACGTGTGTAGATAGTGTCTTCCATATCCTCATGCTTCATAGGCAAACCAGAGACAAAGGAAATATCCTGAGATGATTCTGCCCCTATTCTGTGTGGCCATCTCAAGCCTTTTAAGTAATGTGCCCTGGACTAAATATGTCAGCTACGTATTAAAAAAAGAATTTATGGCTTTGTGCCCTGTGGGATTTCAGAGCAAACAGCAAGAGGAAGGAACCAACAGCTCCTTCCAAACCATGCTTGGGGAGACCACCCAGCAAGGGCAACAGAGGATTAAAACAGAAGATGCTGTGTAAGAGGGAAACCTGAGGCCTTAGTGGAAACCTGCTGATAAAGTCAGAGTCTAACACCCATCCTCAGTCTGTCCTACGAGGTTAAACTGAACTCTTGATGTTTTACAAATTAACCATGTCGGCATCTACTCCTGCTCTGCAAGGATCCTTTGAAGCTGTGTCCACCTAGAGATCTCAGGGATAGCTAATGATTGATTGTCCCCACTGGGAGAATATGAATATATTCATATATCCAAAGGCCCGGAGGTATCTCATGGGGGCTGCAGACCAGAGCTAGGTCAACAGCCTGCAGGTATTTACTCTCCCTGGCACCTGTCCTGGGATGAGCGGTTCTGGTTGGGACCGTGTGAACAGGAGGATCAGGGGAACTGCTCCACAGCCAAGAGGATCCGAAACTCATTTGCACACACTTCCATTTCTACAACTAAAGGTGATAGGTCAACTTATTTTAGAGGTCATTATGGCGAAATACAGGGTGCAACGCGATTCTTCTAAAATTCCACTATACCTGCTTACAGGATTCACTGGACATAGTTTAAAGAAAGTAAATGCAGGTGAAAGTCTCTCAGTCGTGTCTGACTCTTTGAGACTCCAGGAACTATACAGTCCATGGAATTCTCCAGGCCAGAATACTGGAGTGGGTAGCCGTTCCCTTCTCCAGGGGATCTTTTCAACCCAGGGATCAAACTAGGTCTACCACCTTGCAGGCAGATTCTCTTCCAGCTGAGCCACCAGGGAAGCCCATAGTTTATAATAGTGAAAAATGTAAAAGAGTCAACCTGTCTAAAAGAATTATGACATCTAGCAAAGAATATTAGAAATAAATTTAAAGCAATAGTTTTAAAGTGTAATGTATACATCTTGTGCCCAGATCTTGGTTTCTAATACTTTGATAAAAGGATACTTCAGTATCCTTAGAGAAATGGATGATTCTAGGGCCGTAGTGGAAAATATATAAAATAAGCCTGAATCATCTTGTAGTGCTGAAAATAAGATGTTCAAAAACTTACAAAGGGAAAAAGCTGCAAAGGGGCAGTAAAAGTGTTTAAAAGGGACACAGGAGTCCATCGTAGCACAATAGACCCAATAGCCAAAACCAAGCAATTTGAATGAGATGAAGTTGTGTGCAATTATAATTGAATGTGTAATATGAAAGTCATGAGACTACCCTGATGCAAGTGAATAATTGAGTGAATGAATAAATGGAGTGAGAGAAAGAAAGACAAATCTCTCATGTGCTTCCAAATTCCAGGAGGAAAGACTTGGAAAGGCTGTGAACACCCAGCACGCAGAGTCTTGCTATCAGGTGCCAGCAGGCGTCGCCCAGGGACGCCTGTCGCTAGGCAGGGGCTCCTGCCCGCCCTTGCCTCTTCCCAGGCCCCCTGACCCCTCTGGGGACGTTCTGTTTGGTCTCAGGTTCACCTGTTGCTTCACACTCCCTCCTCCACTGTTTCCCAAAGCCCAACTATTTCCCTCCTGCCACATGGACAGGGAGCCCCTCAGGGCTTCCGTCTCCAGGAATCCTTCGCCAGGAGTCACAGCCTCAGATGCCAGGCAGGAACATAACTATGTAGAGGGGGCCCGAGGATGAAGAAAATCACTACGAAGAACAAATGCAAACTNGGGAGCCCCTCAGGGCTTCCGTCTCCAGGAATCCTTCGCCAGGAGTCACAGCCTCAGATGCCAGGCAGGAACATAACTATGTAGAGGGGGCCCGAGGATGAAGAAAATCACTACGAAGAACAAATGAAAACTTTACTGGACCACAGTGCAACCGGATAGTAGCAATTTTATTCTAAAGTCTAAATGGAAAAAAAAAAAAACATAAATAGAAAAAGAAAAACAATCTTTTATTCGGTTGTTTATTTGAAATGTATTACTCTCTGGATTTGGAATCAAAATTATGATTTTTTTTTTCTGTACTAAATTGTCAACAACAGGCCATTGCCCTTGGCATTGCTTCTGAACACGGGTATAACCTTGGCAGAACAGAACCTCTACCAACAGAATGGTGGAAATCTGGTATTCCAAAGTTATCCTTTGGGATCTTCAAGCATCCTTTGGTTATCTATGCTAAACGGAATGGCACTTCACGATTCTTATTTCTAATTTTCCTGGACACGGCCCTACAAATGAAGCGGGGAACAGAATGGTGCCAGGTCACTTTCAGGAAGCTTGGAATCAGAAAACCTTTTCGGGATCTCTGTGTGCAGCGCTGCAGTTTTGAGGGCTCTCATTCAGGCTGAGCCAAGGAAAGTGGGCTGTATCATTTGACATGAGTTGCCCAAAGAGATGTTGCCACAGTGTAGGAACCGAAGCCCAGATTGGGACAATAATTTTTATGCCCCAGCAGAGAACAGAAACGAAGGAGTGAGACAGATTGCTGAATTGTGAGAAAGCTTGGGTCCAAGTTTGCTACTGAAGATGAGAATTTTTCTGGGTAAGATGCTACCTTTGAAGCTGAAAACACCTCCTGGCACCACACCAGGGCTAAAGGCTTCACCCATACCACTGGACAGCCAACAGTTACTTTGCACATCATTTCTGCAAGAACCTGGCACAAGCTCAGGTGGGCTTGAGCAGGACGCTGGAAGCCACCTGCTCTTCCTCCCACAGGACCGGCCCTCCACCCGTGAAGTCTCTCAGAGACTTCCACACCAGCCTTTGCGGCTACTGGTTTTGGCATCCGCTCCCAGCGCTGACTCACAGAGCAGAGGCCCCACCAGCTCCCTGGGGCCTGGCACGCACACTCCTGAGCCCCACCCGCCCTGCAGGACCGCTGGGTCGTTGGAGACAAGAAGGACGTCGAGGTCTCAGGGGCTGGGCTCACCTTGGTAGACAAGGAGACTGGGTGTGAGAAAAGACAGCCAACTCGTCCAGAGCCACACATCTTGCCAGAAGTGAAAACTGATCCCTGACTCAACCCTCTCCTCCCCTCCCCTCCTGCACCCTCTCAGAAGAGAGGGGTGTGCATGGTTCCATGTGCCCAGAAAGCAAGTCTCCAGGCCCTCCCAGTTCACACTGGCCTCCCAGTTCACACTGGCTCCAGGACTCTGGTGTGAATTAGTTTCCCAGACAAATGCAACTGAGAGGGATGTGACACTTAAAACTGACAGGTAAAGGCTACTGCCAGGAAAGCTGACGATTTGCTAAAAAATTTTCTCACTTTACACTTAGCCTACAAATGATGTCCTTGCTTCGCCATCTGTCTTAAAATAAATTACATTGAATGGACTGAAAAAATGAAATGTATGAAAATAAAAGTATAAATTACTGCAGAAGAATATGTTGACTTTATAATATCTGAGGGTGCCAAAGACCTCAAACCTCAGGCGAAAACCATCAAGAGAATAATCTACTGTATAAAATGAGAACAGTTTGTATATCTGAAAACTCCATACTCAAGTTTAAAGACAAGTGAGAGGAAACTGTTCCAAAACAAATGGCAGTGGTTTGAGAGTCTCCGTGTATCAAGCTATAGTATGAAGCTATAGATGAAAGGTTGTTGTTGAATGACGACGCCGGGATTCTTGGCTCCCGGAGGAGAAGAATTCAATCCGGGGCCAGAGACGAGGCTTGATCGCTCAGAGCTTTTGTGTAATAAAGTTTTATTGAAGTATAAAGGAGATAGAAAAGCTTCTNATGAAAGGTTGTTGTTGAATGACGACGCCGGGATTCTTGGCTCCCGGAGGAGAATTCAATCCGGGGCCAGAGACGAGGCTTGATCGCTCAGAGCTTTTGTGTAATAAAGTTTTATTAAAGTATAAAGGAGATAGAAAAGCTTCTGACATAGGCATCAG
The DNA here is from genome assembly GCA_006410735.1 of Raphicerus campestris. Taxonomy (NCBI): domain Eukaryota; kingdom Metazoa; phylum Chordata; class Mammalia; order Artiodactyla; family Bovidae; genus Raphicerus; species Raphicerus campestris. The sequence goes on along the minus strand of SJYW01045541.1, from coordinate 180 downwards.
AAGGGGGTAGAAAGAGTACTCCCCTGCTAGTCTTTAGCTGGATGTTGTATAGTCACCAGCCGTCTGTTAATGAAAGAAAAGAATGTCTCAAAACTTAGGACGGCACCAGGCCCCTCACCCATAAGATGTGTTTTGGGATAATTTTGGCTCTAAATGGGTTATCTTGGGCCATAAAATGAT
>SJYW01045540.1:30289-58558 GCA_006410735.1 Raphicerus campestris | reverse complement strand
GATTTGGGAGAAGGACACTGAAACATGTATACTATCATATAAGAAATGAAGCGCCAGTCTATGTTCAAAAAAAAAAAAAAGAATTGATAACAGTCACACACACCAAAACCACTTGGTGTAGCTAAGCTGGATAGCCCTGAGAAATATTTTTTTGTTGTTTTCATTTGTGTTCATTGCTCTTTCATCAGTGAAAACACTGTCTTGGAACCAGACNAAAAAAAGAATTGATAACAGTCACACACACCAAAACCACTTGGTGTAGCTAAGCTGGATAGCCCTGAGAAATATTTTTTTGTTGTTTTCATTTGTGTTCATTGCTCTTTCATCAGTGAAAACACTGTCTTGGAACCAGACATCACTTCAACAGGGACCCAGCCTCTCTTCAGAGTTCTTTGGTGCATTCCAGCAGCAAATTCTGCTGAAGGTCTGGACAGTTGGCTTCTGAGTCACGAATCCCAAAAATCTGCTGTCAATTCATTCAGTCTACAAAGAACAAAATGGCATTAAATGGCCTCTGAAGAATAAGTATGTAAATTAATTTGTCTTGCTATAAAATAAGGCTGCCATACATTCAGATTTTGCTGGTGCATCTTGTGAGATGGTGGTATCTGTTCCTTTTGAATTTGGTTAATCAAAAGTCTTAAAGTCATTAACTTCAAGTCACTAACAAATGGAGCAGGAACTTGGCGAGTTTTGGGTTAGCCTGTTTTCTATTAACTTGTGAGCCTGCTTCTGCTTCACCCACAATACTAGGTTTAGTCCAGTTGTAACTACTGGATTTAACTACATTAAAGGAAGTTTCGGTATATACTCACCTGTTCATGCCAGTATGGATTCAACCTGTTTTGCTTTATTCCTAAGAAATGGAATAAAGATGGAAACACACAAGTTGCAGACAAATGGAAACAAGGGAAAAGATTATTTAACGTTTGGGATATGTTAAAGAGGATGGAACAAGTATAGAGCATAAGATGCCTCATAAAAATGGAGTTGATAATATTCTGCAAGGCCATTATGATTACACACACTTCAGAGTGGGAAATAGATTTGGGTGAATAAAGCAAATGAACAAAGAGACTATTAAGAGGAAACAAAAATGATGTCCCTAGAGTCAGACACAGCTGAGCGTGCACACACACACATTAGTTAGCAAATTACTGAAAAATCTGGCCAATAGGATTTTAGTGGTTTATCTATATTTAATGGTTTTTAATTTGTAGCAATGGTCTTACACTTCAGTTTTTTAAAAAGCTCATCTTGTGTGCATTTGCTTTTTACAATCTTTCATATTATGAGTATTACATCTTTCTGGTGAAATCTCTACCAACAGTTTGTGTCTTCCTTAAGTACCACCAGAAACTCAACTCTTTCTTCCTATGACAAGATTATAATTTTAAAAGTTCTTCATCCTGGTTGTCAAAAGAATACACATATCAAAACAGTAATCATTCATAAATTATAATGAAAAATCCTATACCATCACAGTAAAAAATTTAAAAAGCCCAGATATAAATACATCAAGAAGGGTATAGCATTTTCATTTTAAAAAAAAAGCTTCCAAAGGTTAATGAAGGACATAAAATAGGACACAGACATAACAACTACCTGGATACACTGATATAAGTGATTGTTGGTTAAAATTACTTCTCTTGACCTAATTAATACAAATTTCACTGAGAATTTAACTGGCACGCTGATTAAAAAGTCATTGCAAATAATGTATAAATAAAAATTGCCAAGAGAATGCTGGAAAGGACAAATAAGGGGAGGAACTTTGGACCTATAAAAGATATTAAAATATATTTTATATACTACCTATGCTAGAAGCAGCAGACCATTCAGTGGAACAGAATGGAAAACCCAGAAACAGAACATCAGAGTTAAAAAGTGGTATTTTAAACTAGATGAGAAAAGATGGATTATTTTGGACACGTGAATGATCATTTTTTTAAAAGCTTCTTAAATGTTACACTATGCTCCAAAATAAATCTTAAGTTTGTTCAGTCCAGTTCAGTCGCTCAGTCGTGTCCGACTCTTTGCAACCCCATGAATTGCAGCATGACAGGCCTCCCTGTCCATCACCATCTCAAGGAGTTCACTGAGACTCAAGTCCATCGAGTCTGTGATGTCATCCAGCCATCTCATCCTCGGTCATCCCCTTCTCCTGCCCCCAATCCCGCCCAGCATCAGAGTCTTTTCCAATGAGTCAACTCTTCGCATGAGGTGGCCAAATTACTGGAGCTTCAGCTTTAACATCATTCCTTCCAAAGAAATCCCAGGGCTGATCTCCTTCAGAATGAACTGGTTGGATCTCCTTGCAGTCCAAGGGACTCTCAAGAGTCTTCTCCAACACCACGTTCAAAAGCATCAATTCTTCAGCATTCAGCCTTCTTCACAGTCCAACTCTCACATCCATACATGACCACAGGAAAAACCATAGCCTTGACTAGACGGACCTTAGTCGGCAAAGTAATGTCTCTGCTTTTGTATATACTAGCTAGGTTGGTCATAACTTTTCTTCCAAGGAGTAAGCGTCTTTTAATTTCATGGCTGCTGTCACCATCTGCAGTGATTTTGGAGCCCCAAAAAATAAAGTCTGACACTGTTTCCCCATCTATTTCCCATGAAGTGATGTTAGCTAGTTAGAATAGGGAAAACGAGTCCAAAATGGCGGTGGCTAAAAGACAATGGAAAAGGCCACGAAAATAGAACAGAGGAAGGTCCAAGGACCAACAGGGGTGAGGCCTTCAGGTAGAACAGCAGTCCTAACTAAGCCCAATTTGCATAGGACAGGCCCAGGGAGAAGGGGAAAAAAAAGAAAAAAAACATAAAAAGAGGAGCCAAAGGGCCGAGAGCTGTGACACTGCAAGGGGGCTTTAATGTCCATCACTCCAAACCTTTGTTGTGACGAGACTAAGAACCGAGGAGCATACACTCGCCTGACCGGTTGACTAAAGATATGGGGAAAATAAAAGCAAAAAATTTAAATGAAGAAAATGTGTAGATGGAGGCTGGGCCACGGGAGGATCAGAGGGATTCAGAAATGTGGTTTCATTTCATCTGGAGAACCTGAGTTGGTTTCCCCCTCAATTTGCACTTGATAATACCTGTTACCACAATTTCTGGAACCATGAAAATAGTTTTCTGTAGTTACACTTGCTAAATTTCGCTGGTCTAAGAGGGATGTGGAAAGGAACAAGCTGAGGAATAAGTAGATTTAGAGTTGTTGTTGCTTAGAAGAGCCCTATAAAAGCTCTGGGGGACAGGCTTTCAGCATCCTGAAGCTCTAGCAAAGACGCCTTTCTCACCTGCTCTAGCTTTTGTTAAGCATCCGGAAACCCTTAGCCATCTGGCACAGTTGGTTGAAATGTGCCTAGCGCCGCCCACAGGCAATCTCAGACTTGAGCCGCAGGGTCTGGCACATGCGCACTGGGCAATATGGCCCGACAAGTCTCTGTGCTTACAAGCGGGAGCCCGCTTCCCAGGGGCGAAGGCGCACTGTGTTTAGCGGCATCACTTAGTTACGACTCTTCCAGGCTGAAAGACTGGAAAACCACGGAGCTTTCTAACTGGGATTTTTGGGGGAACTGCTTAGGCTTATCTGGAGCATTAGTGTTGGGTTTCGGGGACAGTGAAGAGCCAAGGGAGAGGCGAGGTGTGTTTGAAGCCCGTGGGCTCTGTGATGAAGATTTTTGGCTTCAGGAGCAAGAAGGGTGAGTCGCCCTTAGGCTTCTCCATCAGTCCGGAGAGAGACGGCGGCCATAGAATCCACTTCCAGCCCAGGTATCGCATCTGCGTCAAGGACCTCGGAAAGATCCACAAAGCTGCCATTGTAGGGAACATAGCCAAAGTGCAGCAGATTCTGTTGCTGAGGAAGAATGGCCTGAATGACAGGGACAAAAGAGGGGTGGAAGGACCTGGCAGAGGTCCCTCCTGTGAGTTTCCTCTCCAAGGCTCATGGACACCTTCCTGGGATCCAGCGCCCTGAAGATTTTTAGGCAGCAAAAAGCTTTAGCTGATTTCGGACTCACTTATAATTTCCATTATACAGCACTTTACTGATAAGTTTTGAAGTCATTTAATTGAATGTCGATAATCAGAGTAATGAAATGAAACATAAAGAGTATCTTTTTTCCCCTTCTTCATCTTCCTTTTTATTTGTTATTATGCATGGGTTAGCATGATGTACGCATGAGTAAGAGCTCTTCAGTTACATAGCTTTCAAGAAATCTGGAATCTCCTGGCTCTCACATTTTTTCTCATGTGATTTATGAAAATACTTCTTTATGGATCGCCTACTGTGGATCATGGCCGTGGACAGATTTCTGATGTTAGCATCTTATTTTTAATGTACACAGCTTTATACCTTAAGGTTATATATTACAGAAAACTGCATAGTGAACAAAATAACTCCCATGCCAGATCAACTTCTGGATTAAAAAATTCTTAAGGTACAATTCAATATCTGTTTTATATCAATGTATGCCTAGGTATATATTTTCTTTGCTGAAGGACCTTAGAAGCTTTGAAGTAGGGAGCTGGCTGTGTCCTTGAATAGGAAGACATTTTCTTAGGATGTATGGTCTTTCAATATTTAAACCAAATCAACATATTGTGGTTTTCAAGATTTTGGGTTACATATGCTGTCTTTAATTGTTGTGATGAAATTAAAAGTTTTATATAGTAGACAAAGATTTTCCCTTCTAGATGTCAAAATGTGCTGTAAGTGCCCACAAAATATTCATTTACTAACAACTGAAAAGATAAGATAAATGAATGGAACAGAATATAAACTACCCAAACACCCAAATATATGTAAGAATTTAGAACTTGATACTGGTGACATTTTCTATTAGGAAAGGTAAATTATGTAGATGGTGGAGAAATAACCTGGTAACTATTTAGAGAAAAGCAACTAGATTTTTATCTCACAAGAAAGCTTCAGATGGAGTATGGATCAAAAATAGCACAGTGAGAAAAGTACCAGAAGAAAACACAAATTCCTGTTTATACATGTTTTGTGTGTGTGCTGACAGAGACCTTCTTTTTCTTTCTATTTTTAGTGGCTCTTAACCTTAATTTTCTTTTTAATTGAAGAATAATTGCTTTACAATGTTGTGTTGCTTTCTGCTAAACAACATCGTAAATCAGTTGTTAAGTATACATATATCCTCTTAGTCCTGAGCCTCCCTGCCACCCCAAAGACCTTTCTAAGAATGATTTCAAAAGCAAGAATTCTGGAGTTTCCTGAGTTTTGGCACCAAAAAAAAAAAAAAAGGAAAAAGAAATCTGGAGGTTGATTTAACACAAAAAAAAAAAAACTTTAAAAACTCTCTGTAGATCAAGCTATCTGTAGGGAAGTCAGAATAGCAGACAGAGCTTGTCTTTCTGGCACTAATAGGTATGTGGCACAGATAAAAATAATTTCTCACTTATAACTTTTTTTAGAATTCTTTTGAGACTGGTATCCTCTGACAACTTTCAGCCTTTTCAGAAGTCAAGGGAATCTTGGGAATTCCCTGGCAGCCCAGTGGTCAAGACTCACTACTGTGGGCCCAGGGTTGGACCCTTGGTGGGGGAATTAAAATCTTGGAAGCTATAAGGATATATTGTACAACATAGGGAATATAGCTATATCTTATAAGATTTAAATACTTAAATATTATACTTTAAATGGACTATAACCTTTAAAAATTGTGAATCACTATGTTGTGCACCTATAAAATATAATAATATACAATATACATCAGCTATACTTCAACCTTAGAAAAAAAAGACCTTAACGGTAATTAGAAGAACAGGAAAGATGAGAAATAAACAAAAATGCTACCAATTATAGCTGTAAAGACGTGAATTATAAATTTCATCCCAATGTCAGAGACGTTAAAAAGTAAAAAAATGAGGATATTAAAATCAGCGAAGTGCAATGTTGTCTCTAATATTCAAAACATATTTGCAAAGGATGTGTAATAACTTTGACTTTATTGAGATGTTGTCCTTCTAAGATAATAGTAATAAGTATGATAATATTACCTAGCAACTACTAAGCTGTTATTTGTGTGAGGAATGGTTCTAAATCCCTTCCTTGGATATCATTTAAGCATCATGGTGGTGTTCTGTGAGCTAACTACTACTCTCTCTCCATTATGTTAATGAGGAAATTGAGGTACAGAGAAGGTGAGCCACAGCTAATTAGTGACAGAGTGCAAGTCAAATTCAAACCCAAGTTGAGCTGAATCTCGAGGTCATGCTTATTCTATTCAAGTAGATTGTCCTTTCATTAATGTGGTGAGAAGAACTAAAAGTAATATATAATGTTCTTTCTCCAGAAGGAAACAAAATGTTTGTTTTAGAGGTATAGAAATAGCACGCTATTGAATGTTTTCAATCACAGGAACAATTGTTTGTTTTGAAAGAGTAACACGACAGTTTCCTGAAAACTCCTCTTGCTTTCATAGGACTGCCTTCCACTTGGCCTGTGCCAATGGCCATTCAGCGGTGGTCACTCTGCTTCTGGAGAGAATGCCTGCTTAACCTCTGTGACAATGAAAACAGGACAGCGCTGATGAAGGTATGGGGCACTGAACCGTGTCCACACGAGGTGTATGTGATTTAACTACTGAGACTAAAAGTGAATTCATCTCATTTAGATATAGCAGACTGGTGAAGCTTGTGGGCCGTCTGCTTTGAATTCCTAGAATTCACACTCTGTTTCTTGGTGCAACACTGACAGGCCATAGAATGCCAAGAGGAGGAGTGTGCGACTCTTCTGCTGGAGCATGGTGCCAACCCAAATGTCATGGACATCAATGGGAACACCACTCTCCACTATGCTGTCTTTTGCCAGAATATATCACTCACAGCAAAGCTGCTTTCCTGCGACACCAGTACAGAAGCCAGGAACAAGGTATATCTCAACTAACTTTATTTACAAAATATTTGCAAAGCATTTTTTTAAACTAGAAGTGTTTTATTTATAACAGTATGTAAATAGATAAACTGAATAGTGTCCATCAAGCCCTGTTACCATGGAAACAACTCCAAGACCAATGCAGGGGTGGGGGATGTGTGTCTGTGTCCACAGAAAGGACAAAGCTCTGTCTCCCAGCCAGCCGTCTACCCCTGAAGGAAGATTTCCCATCAGAACATGCCCGGGAGTGGGTGGTAGGCTCAGAGCCTACAGATGATGAAGGCCTGGGGGGAGTGAAGCGATGTGAAGAGTGGCTGCTTCCAGGGGCTCAGGGAATGGGTGCCCCTGGCAGTGGCTGGGAGGAGGAAGGAGACGCAGTGCCCATGAAGGGGAGCCAGGTGAGTGCAAGTGGCCTGGGAGGCAGCAGGCCTGGAGCCCTGAGCCCTCCAGGACCCCAGTTCTGAGACCCGGCCAAGAGGGTCAGGTCATGTTTGACTCCCGGCAAGGACGTTCACTTGTGCTGGTGACCACTTGGTTCGCGATGTATACCTTGTGGTCTCCCGTGCTCAGCCCCAGGGAGCTGCTCGGTGGGTTTGCAGCTGTGCATGTGGAGCTGGTGATGATGAAGGTGCCCCTCCTGCTCTTTCTCCAGGACGCACGTGATGTCCTGCAGCTGCAGCCCCGCCAGGAACTCCCTCCACTCTCACAGGTGGGCTCAGTTTTCTGTGTTTGGAAGCTGCAGCCTTCCCTGAGTGAAAGTATTTTGAAAGAACCAAATTGTCTAAGATTTCACTTTATACATATTTCTAAAGATGTATTTGAGAGTAAAGCATTCATTCATGTGTTTATGACAGATAATTTGTGGTAACACTGCGCTTGTTAAAGGTAAAACTTTCCAAGTACTTTGCCCCCCACTAAAAATTCTTTTGATTGGCATAAAAACACAGTCAAGCAAAATTTGTCTTAGACATAGACTTTGTCTTAAAACTCAAACATAGCATAAACATTTTACAACATGACAGACATCTCGTTGTGAACAAATTCCTATTTTATAAAAAAATGATTTCTATAAAAATTATTCCTCTCTTATTTCCCAAGGCTTAAGAAAGTAAAGGAAAACGGAAAAGGAGAGAGCAGGTGAAAAATGTTGGTCAAGTTGGAATTTTAGCCATTGGGAAATGCTAAAAAGAGGTGTTGTGCTTTTTTGTTTGTTTGTTTGTTTGGGGTTTTTTTGGCTGTGCTAAGTCTTAGTTTCACCATGCAGGATCTGGTTTCCTGACCAGGGATTGAACCCAGGCCCCTTCACTGGCAGCCTGGAGACCCAGCCACTAGACCACCAGAGAAATCCTGAGATTTTTGTTTTTGTCTTTTTTTTTCCTTCAGTTTATATATTTTGGTAAGGTGCTTTTCAGTTTTCAGGGCTAATACTTGTGATTTTGAGGAAGAGGGTGAGTGGATGGTATAGTAGTAGCCCATATATCAATTTTAGGAAGAATCTGAGGAAATTAGACTGGCAGTGAGCAGGTGGTGATTAAGTGGGAAATAAGAGAGAAGAACAAATAGTTAACTAACATCTTATCCTATTCTGGCAGAAAGACCCACTTAGATAAGAGTCTAGACCCTGCTCTCCAGTCTAGAGTGTCTTGATGGAAAGTAAGTGGTTTATAAATAATGAGATCAGGTTGCCTTTTGAGTTTACTAGTCTCTGTTCTGGAGAACGCAATGGCACCCTCTCCAGTACTCTTGCCTGGAGAATCCCACGGATGGAGAAGTCTTGTGGGCTGCTGTCTATGGGGTCGCACAGAGTTGGACACGACTGAAGCGACATAGCAGCAGCAGCAGCAGTCCCTGTTCTACCAGTGTTTACCCAGGAAAATTTCACGCTGTTTTGATGACTTCTACCTCTTACACTTTTCTTTTTTATGCAAATCCTCAAGTAAGAGAAGGAATTGGCCATGCGGGTAAGAGATGAGACTGGAGTGGTTGCTGCACTAATTCTTGGCTAGACTGTGCTGGTGAAAACCACAATCACTTGGGAAAACATGTAAAAAAAAAAAAAATTTACAAGCCTAGGCTGTTCCCTGCAGATTTTGATGGAATAAATCAAGGAAGGCCTGGACATGTGTATTTATAACTATTCTGATATGATCTGTGGTGAAGAACTATGAACTGAATAAGTGTAATTTCTAAATGCACCTATCTCAAAAATAAGTAATCTCTAGAAGAGTTGGAGTTTGATCAGTGCTAGCTACTTCCATCAGCTCCTTCCTTTGCAACAGCATTAACCTGACTTTTTCTCTGCCTGTGTGATTAAGAAGTTAAAAGGAATATTATTGGCATTATCTACTGGCTTGAATGATAACTCCTTTTCCTTCTAACCACTAATTTTTCAGTCGTACTCAGTCTTCAGAGATTTGCTCATGCTGAAGTCAGTTCATCTGTAGAGTCTGACCTTTTTAGGATTTTGCACCTTCTGTTTTCTTCCAGGTCATTCGGTCAACAGATGTTTGTTACCAACAGGGTTTTCCTGACTGCAGTAATAGTCATTCATGAGCCTTCTTTTGGTGTCAGCTGCAGGACAGACTCTTGCAGTGTGTCTGTTAGATTTGCTGAGCCCTGGCATAAACAAAATGAGAGCTTTAAATATCAAAACCCATGAAGTTAGTAACAATATAGATGGGAATTGTTTTGAAGATTTAGTTTCAGCAGCCTTAGGTACTGAATATCTATTTGATTAACAATCTAGAGGAATTCTAGAGATAGATTGTAGTTTCAACAGGCAATTTAAACATTCTTGAAGTGGAATTATGATTTTTTTTAATTATGTGTAATTAAATCATGAGCCTTAATAACAATTTTTATTACATGTGGAGCCTACTTTTTGTGAAACACGTGATATGAAGAAGGGATGGTTTCGCATACAAATACTTGCTTTATTCCCACCTGTTTGGGAACAGCAAACATCAAACCACAAGTGGGCCATTGACCAAGCATGGCCCTTGGATATGTTTATTTACCTCTGCAAATTGAGTCAACATATAAAATTTAGGAGACTCATGCAGAGGTCTGCATTTCAGGCTTCTCAAAGAACCAAATCTGGTCCCCCTTGAGCCCATTCTACTGTTTGGTCAGCATGCAGAGGCCGCCACTTCTGCATGGAGCATGTGTTCTCAGGTTTGCTGGCCTTACCTGGCTTTTTCACTTACTCAGGTCACCAACTTTCCCTCCATAAGCATTTGATTTTCCAATTCTTGTTTTATAGTTTATTTTGATAATTATTTCAAGATTTTAGAGATACTCTAATTAATCGGTAATTGATTTAATGTTTTGAAAGAGTTTCTTAAGAATGAGATTGAATTTTTCAAAGTAGAAATTATTAGTTGGTATTTTTGGGGAAAAAAAAAACTTTTTCTTTGCATGTTCATATAGAGAATAATATTCCCATTGGAATGTTTGTAAGCATTAAGAGGTTACTCATCATCATCCTTGGATCAGTTATACATGCTACAGATAATAATATATATTTCTGCCTCAGCATTGTTCCTAAAATATGCTATTGATTGAGTAGTTAATTGATTATCTCTGGAGGAGTATTGAGAGTAGTAATAGAGCAAGTGAATACTGCAATATCCCTGATAAATAGTATGATAGGAGCAAAGATCCTTGGAACCAGTAAGTATTGGAAGTGAGTTTTAGAGAATGAATGACTCTGTGGTTTGTTTTTTGAAGGGGTAGAGGAGGAGCGTTTTATTTATCATTTTTTAAAAAGACATATTTGACTGCACTGGGTCTTAATCGTAGCACATGGGATCTTTAATTGAGGCATGTGGGATTTAGTTCCCTGACCAGGGATGGAACCTGGACCCCCTGCATTAGGAGCTGGAGTCTTAGCCACTGGACCATCAGGGAAGGCCCAGAGGAGGAGCATCTTCGAGAGAAAGAAGGCGCACAGGGGGATAAGGAAGAGGGGGCTCCCTTTTNAAAAAAAAAAAAATTTACAAGCCTAGGCTGTTCCCTGCAGATTTTGATGGAATAAATCAAGGAAGGCCTGGACATGTGTATTTATAACTATTCTGATATGATCTGTGGTGAAGAACTATGAACTGAATAAGTGTAATTTCTAAATGCACCTATCTCAAAAATAAGTAATCTCTAGAAGAGTTGGAGTTTGATCAGTGCTAGCTACTTCCATCAGCTCCTTCCTTTGCAACAGCATTAACCTGACTTTTTCTCTGCCTGTGTGATTAAGAAGTTAAAAGGAATATTATTGGCATTATCTACTGGCTTGAATGATAACTCCTTTTCCTTCTAACCACTAATTTTTCAGTCGTACTCAGTCTTCAGAGATTTGCTCATGCTGAAGTCAGTTCATCTGTAGAGTCTGACCTTTTTAGGATTTTGCACCTTCTGTTTTCTTCCAGGTCATTCGGTCAACAGATGTTTGTTACCAACAGGGTTTTCCTGACTGCAGTAATAGTCATTCATGAGCCTTCTTTTGGTGTCAGCTGCAGGACAGACTCTTGCAGTGTGTCTGTTAGATTTGCTGAGCCCTGGCATAAGCAAAATGAGAGCTTTAAATATCAAAACCCATGAAGTTAGTAACAATATAGATGGGAATTGTTTTGAAGATTTAGTTTCAGCAGCCTTAGGTACTGAATATCTATTTGATTAACAATCTAGAGGAATTCTAGAGATAGATTGTAGTTTCAACAGGCAATTTAAACATTCTTGAAGTGGAATTATGATTTTTTTTAATTATGTGTAATTAAATCATGAGCCTTAATAACAATTTTTATTACATGTGGAGCCTACTTTTTGTGAAACACGTGATATGAAGAAGGGATGGTTTCGCATACAAATACTTGCTTTATTCCCACCTGTTTGGGAACAGCAAACATCAAACCACAAGTGGGCCATTGACCAAGCATGGCCCTTGGATATGTTTATTTACCTCTGCAAATTGAGTCAACATATAAAATTTAGGAGACTCATGCAGAGGTCTGCATTTCAGGCTTCTCAAAGAACCAAATCTGGTCCCCCTTGAGCCCATTCTACTGTTTGGTCAGCATGCAGAGGCCGCCACTTCTGCATGGAGCATGTGTTCTCAGGTTTGCTGGCCTTACCTGGCTTTTTCACTTACTCAGGTCACCAACTTTCCCTCCATAAGCATTTGATTTTCCAATTCTTGTTTTATAGTTTATTTTGATAATTATTTCAAGATTTTAGAGATACTCTAATTAATCGGTAATTGATTTAATGTTTTGAAAGAGTTTCTTAAGAATGAGATTGAATTTTTCAAAGTAGAAATTATTAGTTGGTATTTTTGGGGAAAAAAAAAACTTTTTCTTTGCATGTTCATATAGAGTATAATATTCCCATTGGAATGTTTGTAAGCATTAAGAGGTTACTCATCATCATCCTTGGATCAGTTATACATGCTACAGATAATAATATATATTTCTGCCTCAGCATTGTTCCTAAAATATGCTATTGATTGAGTAGTTAATTGATTATCTCTGGAGGAGTATTGAGAGTAGTAATAGAGCAAGTGAATACTGCAATATCCCTGATAAATAGTATGATAGGAGCAAAGATCCTTGGAACCAGTAAGTATTGGAAGTGAGTTTTAGAGAATGAATGACTCTGTGGTTTGTTTTTTGAAGGGGTAGAGGAGGAGCGTTTTATTTATCATTTTTTAAAAAGACATATTTGACTGCACTGGGTCTTAATCGTAGCACATGGGATCTTTAATTGAGGCATGTGGGATTTAGTTCCCTGACCAGGGATGGAACCTGGACCCCCTGCATTAGGAGCTGGAGTCTTAGCCACTGGACCATCAGGGAAGGCCCAGAGGAGGAGCATCTTCGAGAGAAAGAAGGCGCACAGGGGGATAAGGAAGAGGGGGCTCCCTTTTATTTGCTTTCTGAATTCTGTGTTTAAGTTCAGAGAATCTATTGCATGATTTCAAAGTTCAGCTTTGAAATAGATTAACTGTGTACATTAGAAATGGTTTTCCCTGTTTTACAGGATGACCTCACACCGCTGTCACTTGCCATAAGTGAAAGGAAACAGCAAATGGTGGAGAAAAGAAAGAAAAGAAGCAAAGAAAGAAGCAAATATACATGCAGTTAGTGAAGTCGCTCAGTTGTGTCCGACTCTTTCCAACTCTTTGCGACCCCATGGACTGTAGCCTACCAGGCTCCTTCCTCCATGGGATTCTCCAGGCAAGAGTACTGGAGTGGGTTGCCATTTCCTTCTCCAGGGGATCTTCCCGACCCAGGGATCAAACTGAGGTCTCCCGCATTTCAGGCAGACATTTTAACCTCTGAGCCACAAGGGAAGCTTGATAAGATGAAAAGGTACAGTTGTTCTTTGTCTTTTTTAAAACCTTTGTGCTGTTCTAAGGTGGTAACATCAAGATTAATTAATAAAAGGATTAATTTGTAATCAACACATCATCGGGCAGGTAGAAAATCAATTATTTTGACTGGGAATCATGAACAACAATATATAGCAGGAATAGATAGCAGGATTCATATTACTTTATAATATTGTCTGATGTCATATGGATCCGGTTCCCTTTTTTTTTTATTGATCTTGTAGTAGGATTCATATTACTTTATAATATTGTCTGATGTCATATGGATCCGGTTCTCTGTTTTTTTTCATTGATCTTGTAGTCACTGAAGGATTTCATATTAGTTTTATTAGCTTTATAAAGTATGGATTCTGCTTTTTTAGTTTATCTTATGACACAATATTGATTTTCTTAATTCTTTTATAATAATTCTTTAATCTCTACTTTGTATATACTTTTCCTTAAAATTGCATACTGAACATAAAAGACTTGATTTTGTCTTTTGGATGACTCTTTTAAATTACTTTCTTAGAAGAATGCTGATGTTATTAGTGACAACTTCTTAGTTCTCACACGTATGTTTGTAGCTCAGCCACTGTTGGAAAGCACTATCATCCAGTTCTGGCAGCTGGGCCTCCTAGCCTCCCCCTCACACTCAGAAACCTTATGTGGAGCCCACATGTAAGCCTAGATCTAAACCTCGATCTTCACAATGAGGTGTCCATTGAGGCTGTTATTTATCTTTTCTGCTAGCCGATGTCAGTGGGGACCATTTTAGGCTGTCAGGGAGGTTCAAGTGCTCCTGCAGGGACTGAGCAGACTTCCCTTTCTCCTTTGTTTCTAGACCTGAACCTCAAGGTGGCTTTCTGTCCCGGGGGGAGGGGGGGGCGCCTTTTCTTAGGTCATAGATTCCCTGTCATCCTTCCCAGAGTAGTGGGTACCAGCTTGCTTGAGAGTCGATGACGATTGGCCCCTCATGAGATCTGTTTCCTATAATAATGAAAATCTTCCAGAGGATTTATATGTGCTTCAGCTTTAAATGTTTTCAGTGAAGTGAAAGTGAATATCACTTAGTTGTGTCCGACTCTTTGTGACGCCATGGACTATATAGTCCATGGAATTCTCCAGGCCAGAATACTGGAGTGGGCAGCCTTTCCCTTCTCCAGGGGATCTTCCCAACCCAGGGATCAAACCCAGGTCTCCTGCATTGCACTGGGATTCTTTACCAGCTGAGCCACAAGGGAAGCTCTTGTTTTCAGAGTCTGGCTCATAAGGAACTCATTCACCAGAAATCCCTAAGTCTCAAGTAAGTTAGTTGGAATTAAGTGAGGTAAGCCCTGTCCAGGACGTGCCAGAATCCATTCTAAAAGTAGGGTTATGTCTTCCAGGTGAAACGAAGATGAGCGTGGAGATTAGACACCATTCTCAGAAAGATCTGCTGGTTCAGAGTTTGAGTGCGTAGAGAAGGAGAGTAGTGGTCCAGGCCAGGTCTTGATTGTGATTAGTTTTCTGCTCTTGGTGTAATTAGCTGCAATAATTGGGGACAATTATGGTATCTAATGTAGTGAGTTTTTGTATTTTTTAAATAAACTTAGGTTCAGATAATATAATAGCTGAGATTCCCTAATTTACAAACCACAAACAACAGCTAATCACCATAATTAACAGTTTCCTGAAACACATGAATGTTAAAGGTATGAAAAAACACACATGAGATTTCATTTGGAATTCCAAAGTAGTTCCAGCAATAAAGATCTAGACCAAATTATTCCATTCTTTGACTGTTTCTCCAAGCATTTTGGGGATATATTATCTTATTAAATCCTCTTAATTCCCTTGTGAAATAAGGCAGTAAGATCCCAGTTGTGTAGAGGAAGACTTTGAATTGAGAAGTAACTTCTCCAGAATGACGAGCAGTTGGTTACAGAGCTAGGATTTCCAAGTTGAAGAGAGTTTTCATATGCCAAGTTAACTCTAGTTATTTCACTGAGCTATACTGCCCTTAGTTCATGAGTTCTTCATTTTCCTTTTCATTCTCCTTTAATTACATGCTAAATAAAAGTTTGGAGACCTTAGAAACTTGAAATGTATGGGACAATTAGGGTTTTGATATTATCTGTGATATTCTCTGAAATAGTCTAAGACTTTGGTAGTTGTTTTTCATGTTGGTGTTATAATATTATCACATTTTTAATACATAGCATTTGTCAACTGATTTCTGAATATAAAGAAGAAAGACCTAAAACTCCTCCTGAAAACAGCAACCCAGGTGTCGTCTGACAATGAATTACTCTTGTTGATTCTACCATAGATAAAACAGGAATAAGCAACTTTTAATGATGAAAGAACAATGAAAAAGCATATGTAATCTGCATGTGTATTTTATTTTTAAAATTAATTTCTTAATAGTCTAGTATTCCAAATTATTTAAGAAGTTAATTGTAGGGTAACTTAAAATCAGAGACTGTATTATCTTAAAACAAATCCATGTATTTAATCATGGCCCCTGAAATCCTATGTTAGATCTTGTAGATAGAAAAAAACTTTTTAAGTTAGTATGATGTATATTTTCTGTATAATCATATTACGGCAAATTAGACTTCTTATAAAAGGGGAACTTTACTTTTTACAAATGATTTGCAGTTAGTGAATGAATAGGTAGTAGTTCCTGTGTAGTGAGTAATCTCACTAAAAAAGTTACCATTGTTACAACTGGGAACCTCAACAATACCTTCCTGGTAGGATACCAAATGATAAACAGTAAGAACTGCAAAGCTGAGCCAGTGTGCAGCATACCAGGAAGAGATTATTTTTGAAAGGTATCTACCAACAGTACAGGAGACAGAAAAGCAATGCCTAGTTGAGAACCAGTTATTTTGCATATTATTATACCAATAAAGTCTCTATTACCAACTTCATTCCTTACAGATCCAAGAAGAATGAGATAGATTGACTTCATTAGAACCAGATGTTTTCTTCTATGTGCTGGATAATTGTCATGACAGTATATTTTTTTAGAACAAGATGTTCTCTTGCCATTAGTTAAAAGGTTACTGTATAAAATATTCACATAGATCAAACTGGGACTCTGCAGACTCCAATAAAAGCACAAAAACACATCACATTAACAAAAACACCACCATGGCCCCTCAATGTGGCATCTAGCACATTGCACAAGCTGTCTGGGGACACCTTTAACTTAGCAGACTTCTATCTAATCAGAGAGGGGTTCCCAGGTGTCTCAGTAATAAAGAATCTGCCTGCCAATGCTGGAGATGCGGGGTTGATCCCTGGGTCGGGAAGATTCCCTAGAGAAGGAAAGGGCAACCCACTCCAGTATTCTTGCATGGAAAATCCTATGGACAGAAAAGCCTTGTGGGCTATATAGTCCATGGGGTCACAAAGAGTAGGACATGACTCGGTGATTTAACAACAACATCCATCAAAGAACTCCTGTAGGTTGGTTTTACACATTCGAGGAGACAGAGATGACATAGAGTCTTGGTCTTCAATATGCTCAGAATAGAATAGAGTTGTCCCTGGTTAACTTCTGTATTTTTATAAACAAAATTTTCAAAGAAAACATTCTTATTTATTTGTTCATTTGTTCACTGAAGAAATCATTGTATGTCTTTCATGTACTAAGCATTGTTCTGATGTCACAGAGTGCAAACATTTAAAAATCACAGCCACTGCCCTCCAGGCTCAAGCTTGCAGGACTCCTCGCCCCATGGAATCACTGCATGTGAGCCATCCCTCAAGCAGCAGATCATGACGACACATGTGAAATGTTGTCCCACAGCACCAGAGTCCATCACTCCCTCCCTCCTTCCATCCCTCCCCTTGTTGATCAGCTTTGGATCTGATGATGGATGCCTTCCAACCTGAAAAAGCATGATTTCTATCAACATTTGTCATATCATGGGGAGGATTGATATAATGATATCTCTCACTAGTACACAGCACTGTTTGGATCATCGTGCTCTTTGTGGTCCAGATACTTGTGAACAATGGAAGGGCATAGTCTCAGGAGATTATACTTTTTAAATATATTAGTATATATATATATGTGTGTGGGTGTACATATATATACACCCACACACATATATATATTTAAAACTTTTTTTAAAAGTTCAGCTTATGTGTACCCTACTGCCTGCTCACCACTACAAGTCTAGTCCCCATCCTCACCACCCATTGACCCCCCCTTACCCATTTACCCTCCCCCACCTCCCTTTCAAGAGATTATTCTTTCTCAATCTGGAATCACTACATCTTTCATACTTCTCTTGCATCTGGAAGTAGGGCCAGGAAGACTTTGTTTCCTATGTTTTACCATGCTCTGAAGTTCAGCGCCTGTAGACCAAGCTTCCCTGTGACAGGGTGTTTTCATCCTGAACTGAAGAGCCATAGAAGTTGTATTATGTCCCAGCAAGACATTTGTATTCTCTGTTCGCTGCTCCAGGCAATNAGAGATGACATAGAGTCTTGGTCTTCAATATGCTCAGAATAGAATAGAGTTGTCCCTGGTTAACTTCTGTATTTTTATAAACAAAATTTTCAAAGAAAACATTCTTATTTATTTGTTCATTTGTTCACTGAAGAAATCATTGTATGTCTTTCATGTACTAAGCATTGTTCTGATGTCACAGAGTGCAAACATTTAAAAATCACAGCCACTGCCCTCCAGGCTCAAGCTTGCAGGACTCCTCGCCCCATGGAATCACTGCATGTGAGCCATCCCTCAAGCAGCAGATCATGACGACACATGTGAAATGTTGTCCCACAGCACCAGAGTCCATCACTCCCTCCCTCCTTCCATCCCTCCCCTTGTTGATCAGCTTTGGATCTGATGATGGATGCCTTCCAACCTGAAAAAGCATGATTTCTATCAACATTTGTCATATCATGGGGAGGATTGATATAATGATATCTCTCACTAGTACACAGCACTGTTTGGATCATCGTGCTCTTTGTGGTCCAGATACTTGTGAACAATGGAAGGGCATAGTCTCAGGAGATTATACTTTTTAAATATATTAGTATATATATATGTGTGTGGGTGTACATATATATACACCCACACACATATATATATTTAAAACTTTTTTTAAAAGTTCAGCTTATGTGTACCCTACTGCCTGCTCACCACTACAAGTCTAGTCCCCATCCTCACCACCCATTGACCCCCCCTTACCCATTTACCCTCCCCCACCTCCCTTTCAAGAGATTATTCTTTCTCAATCTGGAATCACTACATCTTTCATACTTCTCTTGCATCTGGAAGTAGGGCCAGGAAGACTTTGTTTCCTATGTTTTACCATGCTCTGAAGTTCAGCGCCTGTAGACCAAGCTTCCCTGTGACAGGGTGTTTTCATCCTGAACTGAAGAGCCATAGAAGTTGTATTATGTCCCAGCAAGACATTTGTATTCTCTGTTCGCTGCTCCAGGCAATGGAAGTCCAGAAATACTGTGCTGTTTAAGTGTGCTACTGTCAGTTTATCATACTGATTCGATTAATGATATAATACCGTTTTCAATCAGTCTCCTAGAGTTTGGTTAGGATTATGGACATTTTAAACAGCAGTTTCTTCTCTTTTTGTTTTGCACTTGATGGCTATAAAGGAGAGGAGTGATTCTTAGGCATTAATGGCCTGTGAGTGTAGCACAACCACTATTCCCTCTAGTGTGGTCTCCAGGTGTGGTCCCAAAGGAACACTTTTAAACAGAGCATCAGTCTTGAGGTTTTAATAGTCTGTATTTTTCTTTTCTTGATTTAAAATGTGTCTTACTTTTTAAAAAATTAAGAATGTGAGTTCTGAAGAAGACTCTTTAAGCAGGTAGGATTTTATGGATGTTTTAAAATTGTATGTTTAAGTAAGGGAACACGGAGAAGAGAAACTAATGTTTGTTGAGCATTCTACGCTAGGTTAGACACTGCAATACGTACTTAACATTTGTGACCTCATAGAGTCATCACAGCAGCTTTGTAAAGTAGCTGTGTCCTACTTTTACTTAATTAGCCAACTGTGGTTCAGGAGATTGATGAATTGACCCGTGATTCCACGGTTAAAATGAGTTGACCTGTGATTTGACAGCTGGCCTGCTTGGCTCCCACGTCCACTTTCATGTCCCTCAGCAGAGACTGAGAAGTACTGTGTAGCATACAAGTTAAACATATAAATTAGTTCTTTGATTTCTGTACATTTTAAGTTTCGGACATTGCCAAGAACTCCTGTACTGTTCCAGAGTAAAGGGGAGGGGTGGGGCCATCTCAGTAAGTGATTTCGCTGCTGAAGGACCAAGACTGCCATTTTTGATGGATGCCGTTTATTTAGTCTATGAACTAGGGACAGAGAAGGGAGAAGGAACAGCATACCTTTCCACTATGTTTTAAGTCATCAGGTTTATTCCAGTTTGGGCATACAAGTTTTGTCAATCCACCAATTCGATCTTCAGTTCAGTTATTAGGGTTCTTTTGGTGAAACCAAATTATTTTCAGACTCTGCCAGTGTATTGGCTGTCACTGTATGTCGTGGAACTAACAATGAGTCTTAACTAGATATTTCAATAGTTGGGAGAGATGGAAGCAGAAATAGGTAATTAAAAACCTTTTAGAGACTTCCCTGGGATTGCCCATAATAGCAAAACAAAATAATAAATGAGTAATAACGGAGTCAGCCTTTTCTGAACTTAAAGCAGTAGCCCACTGAAAGTGAGAATAAGTATCTATAGTATGATGAACATATTTTTGTTTACCGAATGAGGAAATAAAAACAACATCCATTTGCCAGATTTGGTTAGATTGTAATCCTCTAGGATTTACTCCAGGAGGGGCAAGGGGCAAAGGGCAAAACAAATGGTGCACATATGAAACAAGAAGGAACAATGTGTTGAGCTTGTTTTTGTGTTAACGAATGTTTTTTGTAATCTTTTAGAATTAGTATGATGTAAGCAATGTTCTTATGTTGCAGACTGTAAAGGATAAAGTAAGGCATCTATATTTGCATTTTCTTGAGATAATGGTCCAGGGAGAGAAGAATGAGCTCGAATATGAGTAAAAAAGACAGGGTTTAGTCACCTGATTAATAATTATAGAACCTGAAAAAATAATTTATCAATATTAGTTCTTAAAGTTAATGGTAGAGTGACTTCAGGAAGATAAATACATGAAAAGACTGCATATTTAGCATCAGAAACAATATTAATAGGAACATCAAAAAAATCCTGTAGTGCCAGACAAATGGCCCAAAGTTCAGCAGGCTGCACGGAAGAAAAGGAATGTGGAACAACTTTAGAAGCAGTATCGATCCAATAGCCAGCAGTATTTTTATTGGCATCTGTAAAAATAGTTTTCCCTTCAACTGGAATATTAGATATGGGAGATTTACAAATTACTGGCATGTGTCGAAGAAAATCTGTTAATTTTGATTGAGGATAATGATTAGAAAAAGTCCCTGAATAAGATGCAAGAGCTATCTGCCAATTTTCATTAAACTGTAATCAGTTAGAGATTTGGGTGGAAGTAAATTGAGTAATGATTGTTTGAGTGTCACTTCCAATTAACTGGGTAATGCGGCCTCGACCTTTCAGAATGAGGAAAGCAATTCTATCCATATAAGTAGTAAGCTTTTTTGTATAATTATTGGGTAAAAATACCCACTCAATCAACCCTGCAAATTGAGCAATAACTCCAGCAGGAGAATAGGGAGTATGGAACACCATGAAATATATAGGTTGATCCTGTTGTAGATAAGTAAGAAATCCTTCATTTAACCGATGTTCTACAAAGTGTAATTCCTCTATTGCTTGAGAAGTAAGAGATCAAGGACTATTAAGAGCAGCATCACCATCCAGGGTAGAAAATAAATGACGCAATTGATGTGTAGGGATCCCCAACATGGGACCATAACCAGTTAATGTCACCCAGAAGCTTCTGAAAATCATTAAGAGTTTTCAAATTATCTCGTCTAATTTGGACTTTTTGAGGTTTTATTCTTTGTCATTCCAAAATAGCACCTAAATATGAAATAGAAAATTCAGTTTGAATTTTTTCAGGAGCAATTTGAAGATTAAAATCACTTAAAGCTTTTTTCACATGAATAAAAAATTTATCCCGCTCCTCTTTACTAGGAGCAGCCAATAAAAGATCATCCATATAATGATAGAGAAGACAATTAGAAAATTGTTGCCTCACAGTGATAAGAGCACAATCAACAAATTCCTGACGAAGTGTAGGGCTATTAATCATTCTTTGAGGCAGCACTGTCCACTGATAACGTTTTACGGGTTGCCCATGTTTATACACTGGAATAGTAAAAGCAAATTTATTTCTATCTTTTATTTGCAAAGGAATATTAAAAAAGCAATCCTTCAGATCTAAAGCCATCAAAGACCAATTCTGTGGAATCAAAGCAGGAGAAGGGAGACCTAATTGCAAAGTTCCCATAAGTTCTATACATTTGTTAATTTTTCTTAAATCAGTCAACATTCTCCATTTACCAGATTTTTTAACAATAAAAACAGGAGAATTTCAAGGAGACGTGAAAGGTTCGATATGGCCAGATTGAAGTTGTTCCTCTACTAATTGTTCTAAAGCCTCAAGCTTCACTTTTGGAAGCGGCCACTGCTCAACCCATTTAGGGACATCAGTTAACCATTTCAATGGGAGAGCTCAAGGAATCTGAGCAGTGGCTACAAGTTTTCCAATGAGATGGTGAGCTGTTGTTCCTAAAGAAGATAAAAGATCCCTTCCCCAAATATTAATAGGTATATTAACAATGTAAAAAGAAACACTTTTTTTCGATTAGACAATTGGCATGACAAAGGTTGAGTGCTTCTCCACACATCTGCTATAGATCCTAAGCCTGTTAAAATAAGAGGACTTTTTTTCTTTTTTCCAGTCATTAGGCCACTGCTGGAGAGAAATAACTGAAACATCTGCTCCTGTATACACTAATCCTTCAAATTGTCTATTTTCAATAATCAGTGACATTGAAGGGCGAGAGTCATTAAAAGCATTTCCCAAAATATACTTTGTCTTGTACTTCCAAAACCACCGACTCTCATTTGAATATGAAGGAAACGGGTGATAAGGTAACAAAAGAAGTTGTGCAATCCATTCCCCTGCCTGTAAAGAAAGAGTTTGTGATGTAGAGACCATAATTAAAATTTCCCCAACATAGTCAGAATCAATTACTCCTGGGAATCCAGTCAGTCCTCTTAATGCTGCACTACTTCTCCCCAAAAGCAAACCAAAAGTTCCTCTTGGCAATGGGCCAAAAACATTAGTCCGTAGTTTATAAACACCTCTTCCTGGGGCGCTGGAAGATCATCATCATAGAACATAGAAGCAGGGAATGTAAACCGCTGATTTTCTCTCCCTACTTCAGCTTTATCAGCAGCCACCGGGAATAGAGATGCATAAGGTGGTGCAGAAGGGTTAACAGCCTTGGAAGTTCGTTTTCTATTTAATAAAACCTCCCGAAAGGCAGCAGTCATTGCCTCTAACAGAATCTGAATCCTCCCCCGAACTCACTTCTCCATCTGTCTTGGTGGATGAATCTGTACTATCATCCGGAGGCTTGGGCGGAGGCTGAAGTGAAGCCCCCTCCTCACATTCGCCTTCCTTCTTCTCTCCCACAAACACATCCTCATACAGGGGATCATCATCCTTCTTAAGAGGACATGAGGTGGCCTCACTGTCAGCAATCATTAATTTAAAAGCCTGCGTTATGGCACTACATAAAGTCCACAGCTTTAAAGAAATCACATTTCCTTTTTGATGCTGCCTTCTTAACTCCTTTTGTACCTTTTTCCATTCCTTTAAATTCAACTGTATTTCTGTTTGATATTTAAACCAATAGCAATGCTTCTCTATAAGGCAGAACAACTCACTCAAACGGCGAGTAGACGTTTTAACTCCTATAGAATGCAGGAGCCCCTTAACNTGATATAATGATATCTCTCACTAGTACACAGCACTGTTTGGATCATCGTGCTCTTTGTGGTCCAGATACTTGTGAACAATGGAAGGGCATAGTCTCAGGAGATTATACTTTTTAAATATATTAGTATATATATATATGTGTGTGGGTGTACATATATATACACCCACACACATATATATATTTAAAACTTTTTTTAAAAGTTCAGCTTATGTGTACCCTACTGCCTGCTCACCACTACAAGTCTAGTCCCCATCCTCACCACCCATTGACCCCCCCTTACCCATTTACCCTCCCCCACCTCCCTTTCAAGAGATTATTCTTTCTCAATCTGGAATCACTACATCTTTCATACTTCTCTTGCATCTGGAAGTAGGGCCAGGAAGACTTTGTTTCCTATGTTTTACCATGCTCTGAAGTTCAGCGCCTGTAGACCAAGCTTCCCTGTGACAGGGTGTTTTCATCCTGAACTGAAGAGCCATAGAAGTTGTATTATGTCCCAGCAAGACATTTGTATTCTCTGTTCGCTGCTCCAGGCAATGGAAGTCCAGAAATACTGTGCTGTTTAAGTGTGCTACTGTCAGTTTATCATACTGATTCGATTAATGATATAATACCGTTTTCAATCAGTCTCCTAGAGTTTGGTTAGGATTATGGACATTTTAAACAGCAGTTTCTTCTCTTTTTGTTTTGCACTTGATGGCTATAAAGGAGAGGAGTGATTCTTAGGCATTAATGGCCTGTGAGTGTAGCACAACCACTATTCCCTCTAGTGTGGTCTCCAGGTGTGGTCCCAAAGGAACACTTTTAAACAGAGCATCAGTCTTGAGGTTTTAATAGTCTGTATTTTTCTTTTCTTGATTTAAAATGTGTCTTACTTTTTAAAAAATTAAGAATGTGAGTTCTGAAGAAGACTCTTTAAGCAGGTAGGATTTTATGGATGTTTTAAAATTGTATGTTTAAGTAAGGGAACACGGAGAAGAGAAACTAATGTTTGTTGAGCATTCTACGCTAGGTTAGACACTGCAATACGTACTTAACATTTGTGACCTCATAGAGTCATCACAGCAGCTTTGTAAAGTAGCTGTGTCCTACTTTTACTTAATTAGCCAACTGTGGTTCAGGAGATTGATGAATTGACCCGTGATTCCACGGTTAAAATGAGTTGACCTGTGATTTGACAGCTGGCCTGCTTGGCTCCCACGTCCACTTTCATGTCCCTCAGCAGAGACTGAGAAGTACTGTGTAGCATACAAGTTAAACATATAAATTAGTTCTTTGATTTCTGTACATTTTAAGTTTCGGACATTGCCAAGAACTCCTGTACTGTTCCAGAGTAAAGGGGAGGGGTGGGGCCATCTCAGTAAGTGATTTCGCTGCTGAAGGACCAAGACTGCCATTTTTGATGGATGCCGTTTATTTAGTCTATGAACTAGGGACAGAGAAGGGAGAAGGAACAGCATACCTTTCCACTATGTTTTAAGTCATCAGGTTTATTCCAGTTTGGGCATACAAGTTTTGTCAATCCACCAATTCGATCTTCAGTTCAGTTATTAGGGTTCTTTTGGTGAAACCAAATTATTTTCAGACTCTGCCAGTGTATTGGCTGTCACTGTATGTCGTGGAACTAACAATGAGTCTTAACTAGATATTTCAATAGTTGGGAGAGATGGAAGCAGAAATAGGTAATTAAAAACCTTTTAGAGACTTCCCTGGGATTGCCCATAATAGCAAAACAAAATAATAAATGAGTAATAACGGAGTCAGCCTTTTCTGAACTTAAAGCAGTAGCCCACTGAAAGTGAGAATAAGTATCTATAGTATGATGAACATATTTTTGTTTACCGAATGAGGAAATAAAAACAACATCCATTTGCCAGATTTGGTTAGATTGTAATCCTCTAGGATTTACTCCAGGAGGGGCAAGGGGCAAAGGGCAAAACAAATGGTGCACATATGAAACAAGAAGGAACAATGTGTTGAGCTTGTTTTTGTGTTAACGAATGTTTTTTGTAATCTTTTAGAATTAGTATGATGTAAGCAATGTTCTTATGTTGCAGACTGTAAAGGATAAAGTAAGGCATCTATATTTGCATTTTCTTGAGATAATGGTCCAGGGAGAGAAGAATGAGCTCGAATATGAGTAAAAAAGACAGGGTTTAGTCACCTGATTAATAATTATAGAACCTGAAAAAATAATTTATCAATATTAGTTCTTAAAGTTAATGGTAGAGTGACTTCAGGAAGATAAATACATGAAAAGACTGCATATTTAGCATCAGAAACAATATTAATAGGAACATCAAAAAAATCCTGTAGTGCCAGACAAATGGCCCAAAGTTCAGCAGGCTGCACGGAAGAAAAGGAATGTGGAACAACTTTAGAAGCAGTATCGATCCAATAGCCAGCAGTATTTTTATTGGCATCTGTAAAAATAGTTTTCCCTTCAACTGGAATATTAGATATGGGAGATTTACAAATTACTGGCATGTGTCGAAGAAAATCTGTTAATTTTGATTGAGGATAATGATTAGAAAAAGTCCCTGAATAAGATGCAAGAGCTATCTGCCAATTTTCATTAAACTGTAATCAGTTAGAGATTTGGGTGGAAGTAAATTGAGTAATGATTGTTTGAGTGTCACTTCCAATTAACTGGGTAATGCGGCCTCGACCTTTCAGAATGAGGAAAGCAATTCTATCCATATAAGTAGTAAGCTTTTTTGTATAATTATTGGGTAAAAATACCCACTCAATCAACCCTGCAAATTGAGCAATAACTCCAGCAGGAGAATAGGGAGTATGGAACACCATGAAATATATAGGTTGATCCTGTTGTAGATAAGTAAGAAATCCTTCATTTAACCGATGTTCTACAAAGTGTAATTCCTCTATTGCTTGAGAAGTAAGAGATCAAGGACTATTAAGAGCAGCATCACCATCCAGGGTAGAAAATAAATGACGCAATTGATGTGTAGGGATCCCCAACATGGGACCATAACCAGTTAATGTCACCCAGAAGCTTCTGAAAATCATTAAGAGTTTTCAAATTATCTCGTCTAATTTGGACTTTTTGAGGTTTTATTCTTTGTCATTCCAAAATAGCACCTAAATATGAAATAGAAAATTCAGTTTGAATTTTTTCAGGAGCAATTTGAAGATTAAAATCACTTAAAGCTTTTTTCACATGAATAAAAAATTTATCCCGCTCCTCTTTACTAGGAGCAGCCAATAAAAGATCATCCATATAATGATAGAGAAGACAATTAGAAAATTGTTGCCTCACAGTGATAAGAGCACAATCAACAAATTCCTGACGAAGTGTAGGGCTATTAATCATTCTTTGAGGCAGCACTGTCCACTGATAACGTTTTACGGGTTGCCCATGTTTATACACTGGAATAGTAAAAGCAAATTTATTTCTATCTTTTATTTGCAAAGGAATATTAAAAAAGCAATCCTTCAGATCTAAAGCCATCAAAGACCAATTCTGTGGAATCAAAGCAGGAGAAGGGAGACCTAATTGCAAAGTTCCCATAAGTTCTATACATTTGTTAATTTTTCTTAAATCAGTCAACATTCTCCATTTACCAGATTTTTTAACAATAAAAACAGGAGAATTTCAAGGAGACGTGAAAGGTTCGATATGGCCAGATTGAAGTTGTTCCTCTACTAATTGTTCTAAAGCCTCAAGCTTCACTTTTGGAAGCGGCCACTGCTCAACCCATTTAGGGACATCAGTTAACCATTTCAATGGGAGAGCTCAAGGAATCTGAGCAGTGGCTACAAGTTTTCCAATGAGATGGTGAGCTGTTGTTCCTAAAGAAGATAAAAGATCCCTTCCCCAAATATTAATAGGTATATTAACAATGTAAAAAGAAACACTTTTTTTCGATTAGACAATTGGCATGACAAAGGTTGAGTGCTTCTCCACACATCTGCTATAGATCCTAAGCCTGTTAAAATAAGAGGACTTTTTTTCTTTTTTCCAGTCATTAGGCCACTGCTGGAGAGAAATAACTGAAACATCTGCTCCTGTATACACTAATCCTTCAAATTGTCTATTTTCAATAATCAGTGACATTGAAGGGCGAGAGTCATTAAAAGCATTTCCCAAAATATACTTTGTCTTGTACTTCCAAAACCACCGACTCTCATTTGAATATGAAGGAAACGGGTGATAAGGTAACAAAAGAAGTTGTGCAATCCATTCCCCTGCCTGTAAAGAAAGAGTTTGTGATGTAGAGACCATAATTAAAATTTCCCCAACATAGTCAGAATCAATTACTCCTGGGAATCCAGTCAGTCCTCTTAATGCTGCACTACTTCTCCCCAAAAGCAAACCAAAAGTTCCTCTTGGCAATGGGCCAAAAACATTAGTCCGTAGTTTATAAACACCTCTTCCTGGGGCGCTGGAAGATCATCATCATAGAACATAGAAGCAGGGAATGTAAACCGCTGATTTTCTCTCCCTACTTCAGCTTTATCAGCAGCCACCGGGAATAGAGATGCATAAGGTGGTGCAGAAGGGTTAACAGCCTTGGAAGTTCGTTTTCTATTTAATAAAACCTCCCGAAAGGCAGCAGTCATTGCCTCTAACAGAATCTGAATCCTCCCCCGAACTCACTTCTCCATCTGTCTTGGTGGATGAATCTGTACTATCATCCGGAGGCTTGGGCGGAGGCTGAAGTGAAGCCCCCTCCTCACATTCGCCTTCCTTCTTCTCTCCCACAAACACATCCTCATACAGGGGATCATCATCCTTCTTAAGAGGACATGAGGTGGCCTCACTGTCAGCAATCATTAATTTAAAAGCCTGCGTTATGGCACTACATAAAGTCCACAGCTTTAAAGAAATCACATTTCCTTTTTGATGCTGCCTTCTTAACTCCTTTTGTACCTTTTTCCATTCCTTTAAATTCAACTGTATTTCTGTTTGATATTTAAACCAATAGCAATGCTTCTCTATAAGGCAGAACAACTCACTCAAATGGCGAGTAGACGTTTTAACTCCTATAGAATGCAGGAGCCCCTTAACCAGCTCCATATATTGTGAC
>SJYW01045539.1:17470-35749 GCA_006410735.1 Raphicerus campestris | reverse complement strand
AATAGCCAAAGCAATCTTGAGAAAAAAGAATGGAACTGGAGGAATCAACCTGCCTGACTTCAGGCTCAAAAGCCTGAAGCCACAGCACATACTACAAAGCCACAGTAATCAAGACAGTATGGTACTGGCACTAAGACAGAAATATAGATCAACGGAACAAAACAGAAAGCCCAGAGATAAATCCACACACATAGGGACACCTTATCTTTGACAAAGGAGGCAAGAATATACAATGGATTAAAGACAATCTCNACAAAGCCACAGTAATCAAGACAGTATGGTACTGGCACTAAGACAGAAATATAGATCAATGGAACAAAACAGAAAGCCCAGAGATAAATCCACACACATAGGGACACCTTATCTTTGACAAAGGAGGCAAGAATATACAATGGATTAAAGACAATCTCTAACAAGTGGTACTGGGAAAACTGGTCAACCACTTGTAAAAGAATGAAACTAGAATACTTTCTAACACCATACACAAAAATAAACTCAAAATGGATTAAAGATCTAAATGTAAGACCAGAAACTATAAACCATCTTTTAAGATCAAAATTTATTATTAAACACATTAAAAATATCCATCATTATAATCTAATTATTTCAAATATCTGAGGTAAAGAATAAATACATTGTTTAAACAAAGCATTAATTTATTAGCTACAGAACAACAGGAACTTCTCGCTGGACCTGACAATTCTTTTTCAAGAAACACAGTAATTTGTTGAGTTGTCTGATTGTATAGGTTTAAAAGGTAAACAGAGGCAATAACAAGCTACATATGGCTCATCTATATAAAGGATGGCTGGAAGTTCAACTTAGCTTGATTCTTCAGGGAGTGATTTTATTCAAACACTTAGCTGAATTCAGATATAATGTTCATCCAAGTGGCTCAGCACATCTGCTGCAAAAGCCTCATTCTGGGCTTGTAAGCATTCTTCTTTTGAAATGGTAAACTTAAGCATTACGTTTGAAAGCACCAGTATAGAACAGGAGTCTTCAAAATATTCATTCAGGGCAATCAGTAAGATGGTAATCTTCCTTGGGCTAAGAATGATGGGAGGTCAGGGCTCAGAAGCTGACTTAACTGTTTACCCTGATGGAGACTGGGATAGCAGCAATAATCCAACATATAGGAAAATTAGTCTCATCAACCAAATGGACTTGGTAAGATTCTCCTCCTTTCTACTGTTTTGAGTAAGAAAGATGGTCTGTGTAGTTCATATAGTTCTCAGGAGTGTGATCTGCTTTTGTTATGTATCTCCTTTTCAGAAAATATATAAAGAATTCCAACCCTCCACCAGGGACTTTGTCAAGTGCTGGGGATACAAGGTATAGGTGCTGGTTTTAAGAAGCTTATGGATTGGCACTGGGTACCTTCTCTTCATTCCATTCCTAGTAATTAAGCAACTAACATGTTGGTCTGCTTATGGCAGGTATTCAATAAATGAATAAATGTAATAAAAAATAATTCATAATTTATAGTCCACACGGCCTGACTTGATTTCCCTGATTCCCTGTAGAGACCCCTGCACTTGAGTGGTTCATTTTTTCATGCAATAGCAAATATTTTGAGTAGGAAAATATTTATGAATACTTACTGCAGAGCCTTTGAATTTGCCAAAATAGATTTTCCTCAGTGATTATTGTTCTGTAACACTGAACTTCTAATACCAAGGTTATTCCTTGCTAAATTATATCCTATAAAGAATAACGTATTTCTGCCCTAGCAACCAAAAATCAAAAATTGGATAATCACAGCTGAATGAGACAGTTTCCTCACTTAGCCACACATGATGGAGGATGATGATCAGGAAGTATATGGTGACTTGAAGGGCCTTCAGTTTATTGTCTCTCATAGTAGTCCTCGCCTCCACAATTCTGTCTTCTTATTTGGATCTCTGATGTCATTCACTTTTCAAAATCTGCCCTCAGGAAAGCACTCATAACTTTGTAGAAGACAAAAATCTATTCTCCCAGTGGCTCTTACAAGCTAGGTTTCACTGTAAAAACAAAAGTATGTAACTGGACAAAAGTATTATATCTTTCAGGGTCCAGGTGAGGGATCATGAGAGGAAGGATAGGGGATCTTTCTCAGTATCCTTATATAAGAGTGAGTTGCTCTCAATAAACATTCATATAAATTAATTCATTCTTTCCTTCAATAAGTGAATGGCTAATAAGACACAAAGTTTTTGGTACTTTTGAAACAAGATGGAGTTATGAAGTGACAGAAGTTATGATTCAGAAGTAAAAAGTATACAGTGAATAAAATGGAAATAATGAAGTCAGAAGATGAGAGAGATAAATGGAGCAGACCTAGGAAAGCATACATACTACCAAAGAGAGTAGCTGGCTTCAAATGTCTTAAAAAGACTAAGGTCAAGGCCACAATTGACTCACATGCCACTGGAAAAGCATGTGTGTGTGCCCAGTCATGTCCAACTTTTTGTGACCCTGTGGACTGTAGCTTGCCAGGCTCCTTTGTCCATGGGATTACCCTGGCAAGAATACTAGAGTGGGTTACCATTTCTTTCTCCAGGGAATCTTCCCGAGAGAGGGACTGAACCCATGTCTCTTGTGGCTCCTGTATTGGCAGGTAGATTCTTCACCACTGAGCCACCTAGGAAACTCTTGAAAAAGCATATTGTGAAGTATTTTAAAACTTCAAGTAGAATGGAAGTAAGAAGTTAGGAACCAAGAAGATAAGCTTTATACTCTTTCCTTTTTATTCCTCATAATTCTAGCTCTACTTCTTCTCTTCATGATATTAAAAAAAATTTGCTTATCTTCAAATAACTTAACCTGTTCCCCATTTCCAGAATTCAAATTGTATGAGAATGAGATAGGCCCAGCTCATCTGTGTGCAACAGACTTGGTATATTTATGTCAAGTGTCTTTATCCTTGTCTAATCCATCATCCATCAGTGGCTTCCCAAAGCTCGGGCCATGAGTAAGTAAGACTGTGCCATTTATAAGGGATTTGGGACACCACAGGCATGAGACTAAAAAAATTTAGAGTAGAAATGAGTTACTAGAATATAAAAAGTGGTAACTTCTCTAAGTATTTGCCATATGCTACATTCTGCTTTATACATTTAAAATTTAACCTTTATAACAATCCTTCACATGTAGCATCATGATACTTACTTTTTATATGAGGAAACTGAGGTACTGAGATATTCAGTAACTTGTCAAAGCTGATTCACCAAGTGGCAGAGTTGAAACCTGAACTTAGGCGGCCTGGTTCTCCAACCTATGTCCACAATTATGTCCTACTGAGTAGAACATAAAATTCTAATTTTTCACTTACTGTTAGTTATGTGTTTCTAGGCAAATGATATAGCTCCTTTAAACTCTTAATATTTCCATTCTTCCAATGAAGATAATGGTCTTCCCAGGTGGTGCTAGTGGTAAAGAATCTGCCTGCCAATGCAGGAAACTCAAGTGACGTATGTTCGATCCTGGGGAGATCCCCTGGAGTAGGAAATATTCTTGCCTGCTAAAATTCCATGAACAGAGGAACCTGGTGGGCTATAGTCCATGGGACAGCAAAGGATCTAATGTGACTGAGCACACAGTGAAGATAATAACCTGCTCATATAGCACGTCAATTGTTCTCAGGATTAAGTAAGAAAGTATTTCAGAATTCTTTTTAAACTGTAGAACAAGGTATTGCAATTTAAGACACAAACATTATCAGTTTCAGTAAGAATAATAAAAGTACAGAGAAGTTTGGTTAAGTAGTTAGCTTTCTGATATAGTTGTTTTAAAAACTCAAGTTCCCATTATAAAATAGCTGTCATCACCTTTTACTCTTCAACACAGTAATCTTTTGGGGAATTTTTATTTTTCTTGACGCTAATCACATTTCTGCTGTGTGATTCAAGAAATGGTA
Source organism: Raphicerus campestris (assembly GCA_006410735.1). Taxonomy (NCBI): domain Eukaryota; kingdom Metazoa; phylum Chordata; class Mammalia; order Artiodactyla; family Bovidae; genus Raphicerus; species Raphicerus campestris. Next base: position 31,848 of record SJYW01045539.1, on the reverse strand, counting down.
ATATTATGGGAAAGGGGCAAGTGTTCTGGATCTAAATCTATTTTTCTCTTTTTTTCCTCCTCCTACCCATGATTATTTGTGGGATAGATAAATTTGTAACATACTTTAAAAGCTTCAGATAAAAGGTGTTATAGGCAATTTAAAATCAGTATGTTCTGTCACATTTTTTTTTCTTGAGACTTACAGCAACAAACTGCATAATGGAAAGTTCTTTTATCTTAACTTCTTATCTGTTTAGTTATGTATCTCTTTTATTTTAGCACGCTCAGATTTGCACAGCATACATCTAAATAAATACTATAAAAAATCATTAAATTTCTTTCCTTATCTATGAACCTTTTTTCACACAGTTCTTCAGATAAAGTAGGAACCCCAGTGCATTTAAAAGGGAATAATTGGAAACTAGGCAGTTTTTTTCCTTCCAGGTTTCTCTGTTGCAGTAGTAAACACATTAAATGCCAAAACAGCATTAGCCCCCAAGATTGTATTAGCTTTCTATGGGATACTTAGAGCTCCATGGTAACAATTATTTGCAGAATTCACAAGATACACTTTTGAAATTAAAAGATGCTTATCTCATTTCAGGAAGCATAACACACACAGGTGAAGGAGAATAGGAGAAGGTTTAAATCAAATTGTTGTTTCAAGAACAGTCTTTATCCATATTAATCTTTTCCTGTGGTTATAGTTATGTTTTTTCACTTTCCCTTCGTGTATTTCTCATCTTCTTTCACACTGAAAAAGGGTAAGCTTGTGCTTGTAGTTTTCTGGGGATTATATATGCTTATGAGATTGGGGAGATATTACATTTCACCTCATAAAGCTGATTATGTCCTCAGTATGCATAAAAAGGAAATTTCCTTTATTTGTTTGCTCTTGGAGTAAGAGTCTCAGGTAAACTACTTATTTTCATTTTACCTGGGCTGATGGCCATATCTTTTTCCTATCCTTCATAGCATTCCTGTTACATTTTTATCTCTGGGACAACAACCTGTATTCATAAACACAGAGATAAAAGAGTTGGGGTAATCATCTGCAAACATGGTAAACATGATAAAAAGTTCAGCTATTATCCAGTGGCCCTGGCAGAAATTATGTTACTAAGGTCACAGATGAAAGAGATCCTTTGGAGTTTCGAAGATGTGAAATGAATACTATCATCAGTTTCTCCTGGCCACAGAAGCATGAAAGCAATAAACTTTGTCAAAATCATTGCCAATTATAACTTCTCTCTCACCTCAGATCGTGGTCCTAAAATTCTTCTCCCACCTAAATATAAAAATGTAATATATAGATGAATCACTTCACAAGATTGCATTTTAGTTTCTAAATGTCAAGATTGAGGACTTAATAGATATTTATAGAACATTACATCCAAAAGCAACAGAATGTACATTCTTGTTAAGTGTGCAAGAAACATTTTCTAAGAGATCACGTATGAGGCCACAAAACAAGTCAAAGTAAATTTAAAAGCATTTAAATTATACCACGTTTCTTTCCCAATCATAGTGATATTGAACTATAAATTAATTACATGAAAAAACTGGAAAATGCACAAATACGTGGATATGAAAAAACTTGCTACTAAATAACCAGTGAGTTAGAGAAGACATCAAAGGAGAAATAAAAAAATACCTATGACAAATGAAAATTAAAATGAAATATATCAAAATTTATGGTATGCAGCAAAACCAGTTCTAAGACGGGAGTTCGGAGTAATAGAACTCAAGAAACCTAACACCTAACTCAAGAAACAAGGAAAATGTCAATTTAATTTTACACCTCAAGGAACTAGAAAAAGAAAACGTATGAAACTCAAGCTAGTAGAAGGAAAGAAATAACAAAGAACAGAGCAGAAATAAATTGAGATTGAAAAGATCAATTAAACTGAAAAAGAGCTGGTTCTTTGAAAAGATAAAATAAACAAATCTGTAGCTAAACTTATAAAGGAAAAAAGGGAGAGAATTCCAATTAAATCAGAAATGAAAGAGAAGATGTTACAACAGAGATCAAAGAAATACAAAGGATCATAAGAGACAGCTATAAACAATTAAATACTAACAAATGGACAATCAAGAGAAGTGGATACATTTCTAGAAACATACAGCCTACTAAAACTGATTCATGATGAAAAAGAACATTGGAACAAGTCAATTACTATGTATAGAGATTGAGTCAGTAATCAAAAATCTCTCAAAAATTGTGTGATTAGGAGTCTACCACTTCACTGTTGAATTCTACCAAATATTCGAAGATTTATTATACTCTTTTTAAAAAACAGACCTGGATAGAACACTTCCAAACTCATTTTATGAGGCCAGTATTACCAGATCCCCAAAACAAACAAAGACAAAGAAAATTACGGGCAATATCCTTGATGAACATAGATGCAAAAAAAAAAAAACAAAAAAAACCCACCTGTAATCCATTAAAAAATTATGCACCATGACCAAATAGGATTATTCCAGAGATGCAAGAATGGTTCAACATTCACAAATCAGTCAATGTGGTAAACCACATTAACAAAATGAAGTATAAAAATTATTTCATTATCTCATGAACTGTATCCTGCCAGGCTCCTGTGTCCATGGGGATTCTCCAGGCAAGGATACTGGAGTGGGTTGCTATTCCCTCCTCCAGGGGATCTTCCCAATCCAGGGATCAAACCCAGGTCTTCCACATTGCAGGTAGATTCTTTTGCCATCTGAGTCACCAGGGAAGCCCATTATCTCAAAAGATGCAGAAAAAGAAAATTTGACAAGATTTAACACCCATTTATGATATAAACTCTCAATAAAATGGATAAAGGTGAACATATCTTAATATAATAAAGGCCAGATATGACCAGCCTACAGTAACATCATATTCAGTGGTGAAAAGCTAAAAGCTTTTCTTCTAACATCAGGAATAAGACAAGGAGGCTTACTTTTGCCGCTTTTATTCAACATAATATTGAAAGTCCTAATGAGGTCAGTTAGGCAATATAAAGAAATAAAAGTCATCCAGATTGGAAAGGAAGAGTAAAACTTTCCTGTTTATGAATGACATGATGTTAGATATAGAGAACCCAGAAGACTCCATTAAAAAAAAAGTTAGAGCTAATAAATGAATTCAGCAAAGTTGAAGAATGCAAAATAAATAGACAAAATTTGTTGCATTTCTATATACTAATAAACTATCTGAAAAAAGAAATTAAGAAAGCAATCCCATTTACAGTTACATTAAAAAGAATAAAATACCTAGGAATAAGTTTAACCAAAGAGATAAAAGACCTGTATATTGAAAACTACAAGATATTAATGAAAGAAATTGAAGACACAAATAAATGGAAAGCTATTCTATGCTCATAAATTAGATAAATGATATTGTTAAAATTTCCATACTATTAAAATAAATCTAAAGATTTAATGTAATCCTTACCAAAATTCCAATGACATTTTTCACAGAAATAGAACAAACAAGATTAACATTTGTATGGAATTCTAAAGACCCTGAATGGCCAACAGTCTTGAGAAAGAACAAGCTGGAGGCATTATGCTCTCTGACTTCAAATTATATTACAAAGCTGTTATGATTAAAGCAGTGTGGTCATGGTATAAAAAAGATACATAGATGAATGGAGCAAAAAAGAGAGCCCAGAAATAAACCCACTCTTATAGGGTCAATTCATTTGCCACAAAGGGGCCAAGAATATACCTTGAGGAAAATATATTCTCTTCAGTAAACAGTGCTGGATGTGCTCCAAGATGGTGGAGGAAAGGTGAATCAATGAACTAAAATGAACTGGAATGGGCAGTTAACTCAGATGACCATTATATCTACTATGGTGGGCAAGAATCCCTTACAGGAAATGAAGTAGCCCTCATAGTCAACAAAAGAGTCCGGAATGTAGTTTTTGTGTGCAAGCTCAAAAATGACAGAATGATCTGTTTGTCTCTAAGACAAACTATTCAGTATCACAGTAATCCAAGTCTAGGCCCCAGCCAGTAATGCTGACGAAGCTGAAGTAGAATGGTTCTGTGAAGACCTACAAGACCTTCTAGAGCTAACACCCCAAAAAGATATGTCCTTTTCATCATAGAGGACTGGAATGCAAATGTAGGAAGTCAAGAGATACCTGGAGTAGCAGGCAAATTTGGCTTTGGAGTACAAAATGAAGCAGGGTAAAGGCTAACAGAGTTTTGCCAAGAGAACACATTGGTTATAGCAAACACCCTCTTCCAACAACACAAGAGAAGACTCTGCAGAAATCAGGTTGATTATATTCTTTGCAGCCAAAGATGGAGAAGCTCAAAACAGTCAGCAAAAACAATATTGGGACCTGACTGTGGCTGAGATCATGAACTCCTTATTGCCAAATTCAGACTTAAATTGAGGAAAGTAGGGAAACCCACTAGACCGTTCAGGTACGACCTAAATTAAATCCCTTATGATTATGCAGTGGAAGTGAGAAATAGATCAAGGGATTATATCTGACAGACAAAATACGGATGGAGGTTCATGACATTGTACAGGAGACAGGGAGCAAGACCATCCCCAAGGAAAAAAAAATGTGAAAAGGCAAAATGGTTGTCTGAGGAGCCCTTACAAATAGCTGAAAAAAGAAGAGAAGTGAAAGGCAAAGGAGAAAAGGAAAGATATACTCATTTGAATGCAGAGTTCCAAATAATAGCAAGGTGAGATATGAAAGCCTTCCTCAGTAATCAGTGCAGAGAAATAAAAAAAAACAATAGAATGGGAAAGATGAGATCCCTTCAATAAAATTAGAGATACCGAGGAAACATTTCATGCAAAGATGAGCACAATAAAGGACAGAAATGGTATGGACCTAACAGAAGCAGAAGATATNAAGAGACAAGAAAGCCTTCTTCAGCGATCAATGCAAAGAAATAGAGGAAAAGAACAGAATGGGAAAGACTAGAGATCTCTTCAAGAAAATTAGAGATACCAAGGGAACATTTCATGCAAAGATGGGTTCAATAAAGGACAGAAACAGTATGGACCTAACAAAAGCAGAAGATATTAAGAAGAGGTGGCAAGAATACACAGAAGAACTGTACAAAAAAAGATCTTTACGACTCAGACAATCATGATGGTGTGATCACTCACCTAGAGCCAGACATCCTGGAATGTGAAGTCAAGTGGGCCTTAGAAAGCATCACTACGAACAAAGCTAGTGGAGGTGATGGAATTCCAGTAGAGCTGTTTCAAATCCTGAAAGATGATGCTGTGAAAGTGCTGCACTCAATATGCCAGCAAATTTGGAAAACTCAAGATTAGCCTTATAAACCTCTAAATCAAGGTGGGGAAACCATTCAAATTAGAAACCACTGAGCATTTGAGCTTCTACTCTTATTACTTTCCTATTGTCTCTTTTTAACATTGTTTCAAGATGAAATTCTGACAGATTCTCTCTTCTTGCCTCAATTTACTTATTCAATATAGTTTATTTATTCACCAAATGCATACTGAATACTTTGAAGTCTGGGTGATGTATGATTGGGGGCAAAACACAGAACAAGAAATCTAGCTTTGGAATCATAGCTTTAAATGTAATTGGATTATCAAGAACAGTTCAACATCAGTAGATAATGACCTTCTAAAATAAACGTCTACAAGGGATGCTATACCTGCCGCTGCAAAGTCACCATAGTTGTGTTAGACTCTGTGCGACCCCATAGACGGCAACTCACCAGGCTTCCCCATCCTCTTGAAACTTTTCAGTAAATTTGAAATTATATCAAAATAGAAGACCATGTAAACAGTATGTAAATTACTCAAACTGTCTGAAGAACATAAGTCAAATGCTTACCTGCAAGTAGTAAAAAGTTGTTTCCTTGTTACCTTTTAAACCAGGGTTCATTGCCCTTGAGTCTGAATTGAGAGCATTTCTTTTATTTTGACCCTAAAATCAAATATATTTCTTATGTATCTATGAACAGATCTACCATTTTCTCAAAAGCTTGTTTTCCATTTCCATATTCTGTTATATGTGTGAACAGAATCCTGGTACATTTCTAACAGGAAACATGTAGACTCCAAAACTTATGTTTTAGACANCATCTTGCCCTAAATTTTCTTCCTCAACAGGAAAAACAATTCAGTTTCCAGAATTGTGAGGATATTCTGAAGTGTTTGGATGATGGCCCCATGAGTTTGGTACTAGAACTGGAGAACTTTTAGGTTTGGATTTAAATCATGTGAATAACTAATGAAATATTTTTCCCAAGGGGCAGAGCATATTACAGTGCTTTGCATGGAGAAAAAAGTGAACAAGAGGGAACACATAAATGAAATTCTGCCCTATTATTGGGGGTTTCCCATGAGTTTGGGGCCAACTTTTGTCATTGTAGAATTGAAATTTCTTCTTTGAAAAGGACCAGTCTTCAGACCTTGAGTCTTAGCATGTGTATATTGTATTATTCTACTTTACTCTTCTTTCTCTTTTATGGTGTCCAGATTGCAGCATCATAGTACATGCCACTTAGTTCTCTTTGAAATTCAGCTGCTGTTGAAACCAGTGGGCCATCTGCTTGTTACCTGGTAAAGCCAGTGACCTCTCCGTGGGTATTTTGGGTCCAGGGTGCTCATTTATCTGGTACATATCNGATTTTTCAGGAGAGTTTCATTAAAATTTCAAGAAATAAATAATCTATGCACATTGTTCCAGAGAGCATGAAAAAACAACTTGAAAGCTTCTAATCTATGGGCTTCCCTGGTGGTTCAGACAGTAGGAATCTGAGTATGATGCAGGAGACCCAGGTTTGATTCCTAGGTTGGGAAGATCCCCTGGAGAAAGGAGTGATTACCCACTCCAGTATTCTTGCCTGGAGAATCCCATGGACAGAGGAGCTTGGAGGGCTACTGTTCATGGGGCCACAAAGAGTCGGACATGACTGAGCAATTAACACAGCACAAAGCAAGATAACTTCAGTATCAAACCTAGCTAAGGACAGCACAAGAAATGGGGTCACTGGTTAATTTATTTTATAAATGTCCATGAAAGTGAAAGTGAAGTTGCTCAGTCGTGTCCGACTCTTTGCGACCCCATGGACTGTAGCCTAACAGGCTTCTTTGTCCATGGGATTCTCTAGGCAAGAATACTGGAGTGGGTTACCATTTCCTTCTCCAGGGGATCTTCCTGACCCAGGGATCAAACCCAGGTCTCCTGCATCGGAGGCAGACGCTTTAACCTCTGAGCCACCAGGGAAGCCCATATATGGATAATATTAAATATCAACATAGATAAAATAATTATAAAGTGAATCTGGGGTACTAGAAATGTTCTAGTTCTTGATTTATTCATATATTTAAGACTTCTGCAATTTATGCATCCTCTTGCATACGACACTGGAACTCAGTGAAAAAGCACTTTTTAAGGGTTTTTTTTTTTATTAATTTTTACTGGAGTGTAACTGCTTTAGCATGCTGTGTTAGTTGCTGTGGGTGTACGCTAGGACGCTTCAGTCACGTTCAATTCTTTGAGGCCCTAGGGACGGTAGCCTGCCAGGCTCCTCTGTCCATGGGATTCTCCAGGTATGAACACTAAAGTGGGTTGCCATGCCCTTCTCAGGGGGTCTTCCTGACCAGGCCTGGAACCCAGGCCCCCATGTCTGCTGCATTGGAAGGCAGGTTCTTTATCTCTAGCGCCACCTGGGAAGCACTAAAAAGTTTTAAAATGCCAGTATAGATTGAGGGTAGTGGGGTAACACCTTTGCTTGTGTAAACACTTAATTATAAAATCCTTCTTGTGATGTTTTAACATATGTCATTTAAAATGTTCCATTGAATTCCAAAAGGTTTTATCCCATCCCCTCACTTATTCCTATAAAAACCCATTTACTCTTTGCTCACAAGCATTAAATGATCTAAACATACAATCTTAATTGCAGATGTTGAAAGGCCATGAATGAAAAAAGTCAAAAGGACGAAAGATGTTTCTTCAGCTTGCATTAAATGGCATTTTTGGTTCCCCCAAACTTTATTTTCCCTTAGCCTTTTCAGTCTTTGATGACTGGCTGTATGGCATGGCAGTCTTCCAATGCACTTAAAAAGCTCAGAGGAGCCATCCAATGTATATTAATGCACTGTGAAAACAAATAACTTTGAGTGCTCGGTCTCCTGCAGTCTCAATCATTAATGTTAGTAGCTGGTATTGATGCTATGATCTGCATGCTGCCAAAGCCAAGCCTTGGACAGAAACTCTCTCTAGACATTCCAACAACTTTTTTTTTTTCTCCTGGTCTTGTGCACCAGCTACATTTGATATCAGTTACTTTCTCCTATGTGTAAATCTTATCTTCATCCCTGCACTGATAGAGGGGGACAGTTATAAGACCGCAAGTGGTAGTTCTTCTTGACTTAAGATGGGAGCCCCTGGGAAGGATCTGGTAAAACCAAAGGGAGAATCTGCGTGCTTGGGTGCATCAGATAAAATTCAGTCAAACAAAGAAAGGAAAAGTGCAAGCTATTTGCTTTCCAGCATTACATCTCCTATGATGTATTTTCTGAAAACCACCCAAGTATAACTATTTATTTTAACTAAAGTAGTCGAGATTAATGTCAGCGGTTATGACACACACTGTTTGCTAAAGAACACATAGAACAATTGCTCAGGGCAAGCTTCATTAAGAAATCAGATAAAATTAGTAAAACTGATTATATTTCAAAACTCAGCAGCAGCTAAAATTGCCATTCAGGAGCTTCCAATTAACACAATTGGGCTTGTTCACAATCAGCTATTGTAATCTCATTAGCTTATTATATTTTAATCATTGTGATAACAGCACAGCAAAATGTATTTTATGTTGCCTGGGTGGAGAACGGCCAGGTTGGGTGTGTAGCCTACCTAGTGTTAGACGCACACACACAGGCTTTTGGAACTTGATGTCTCATTCAGTCTTTGGGGGATTTATCCTGATCATGTGTCAAATCCACATAGTGACCCCTCCTCTACCAGTGAAAGGGCATTATGGAAACAGACATCTAATTTGGCATCCAGTGATGGGAGGATTAATTATGTAGCTGACACCGTGACTGAAATCATTTTGTAATGGTATTTGGAGAAATGACAGTTTAAGGAAGAGAGACAGAAAGAGGTTGAAGAGAAAAGAAAAAAAAAAAAAGATTAAATTCTCTGAGTAGCTGCATCTAACTACTGTACTTCTTTGTTTTATTATCTTGTTTTATAAATATAGGTCTTAAGATACTAGTCACTGTGAATATGGTTTCTGTCCTTTAGGTAGGGGCACTCAGCACATGTCTAAAAATACTCCTGTCTCATTGATACCAAGTACTGCCTGCTGCAATGAGATTATGTGCTATTGACGGGAACTGGGGTGTCACAGTCATCTACAGAAAGCAGTCGGTTGCCCTATTTTCTGGCTGAAAATGCTGCGTGTTTTCTGAACAGCCTCTATCTTGCACACCAGGGATGTGTCTGTGGCTAAGGCCATAATAGGATTTTCTTAAATGATACAAAAATACAAATATGCAGACCAACCAGCTTGCAGAGGTGGCTTATTCTCCAGCACGTTTCCGTATTGCATTTTGCCACCATCTTTTAAGGATATGTTTGATTTGCCTTTTCCATAATCGGTGCTTTCTGTAAAGTCATCAATGAGCACTAATTGTGTTCTGCAAAGGGAAACAACAGAGGCAGGGCGCCAAGGTACGTGCAAATCCCTGTTCTTGGCAGGACCCCGTACAACAGGAAGGATCGGAAGAGGTAAGCATGCCGCGATGCACACTGGGAAACTCAGAAATCCTTCTGTAATCTCAAAACCCACTATGTTTTTTTGAGTATCAATACTAATTTTGCCTTTAAAAAACAGCCACTCAGCACCTGATATTTTAACGTCCATAAATAAATACATGAGGAAAAGTGCCCTTACAAATCCCAGGAGAGAAAGTTAAATGAAAATGGAAGGTGGAGTCCTTCTGTGACTATCATATTACCATACCTAAGTACTGAAAAGGTGAACGTTCATCATTATTAAAATCATTCAATTTGTGTCTTTAATTATAACTTTTGGGGGCATGAATGGCTCCAGAGAAATTAGTCTTCTATTTGCTCTATGAAGGAATTTAATAAGTAATACATTATGTTAACTGATTTTTAAAAATCCATTTAATTTTTCCCTGAATTCTATTTTAGGATGATGAGTTTTGATATCACAGAAATTCTTGTCCAGCATCTTCTGCTTAGATGGTGTCAGATTTTGTGTTTATTAAACCACCAAGTCCTGGACTTTGTCTATTTAGGATTTAACTTCTAAATTACTTGTCAGTCTTTCATAATTTAAGCCACAGCCTCCTTAGCCATGTAGGAAGCAGCTGCAAGTCTCAGAGTCCCTTTATGAAAAGCCACACAAGTGGTTTGAGTGATGGTCTCAGGCTGCCTCGAAGTTACTGTCTTCATTTCTAATGGTGACACTTGTGTATTTAGAGCAACTCAGGTTGAACAATCAATAAAGCTCTTCTTTCTTTGTCTCTGACTGATTTGCCAATTGATACCCATGTGGTAAGGAATCTACATGGATTTAAAGAAAGAAAGACTTCTCACAATCCTTCACATCTATTCTGATGATGACAGATAATTATACCGAATTCTCATGGGTTACAGCACTTACAAACCACTTTGTAGGATATAGCTTTGTAAATACGTGATAAAACAGAGATTGCAGGAATTTAAGATTCAACTTCTTTCTGTATGCGACTTCAGATAGAGATGCAGATTATAAGTATGCATATCAGTGTAAGTATATATATATATGACAAAGGGAAAATATGGTTCTAACTGCTAAAGCCGTTTTCCATGACACTTGCTATTCAGTCACCAAGCCATGTCTGATTATCTGAGACTCCATGGTCTGCAGCTTGTCGGTCTTCGTTGTCCTTCACTATGTCCTGGAGTTTGCTCAGATTCACATGCATTGAATTGGTAATGCTACCTAACCATCTCATCCTCTGTCATCCCCTTCTCCTGTTGCCTTTGATCTTTCCCAGCATCAGGGTCTTTTCTAATAAGTTGGCTCTTCACATCAGGTGGCCAAAGGACCAAGATTCAGTCCTTCCAACTAATATTCAAGACTGATGCCCTTTAGGATTGACTGGTTTGATCTCCTTGAAGTCCAAGAGACTCTCTAAAGTCTTCTCTTGCATCACAATTCAAAAGCATCAATTCTTCAGCACTCAGCCTTCTTTATGGTTCAACTCTCACATCTGCACATGCCTACTGGAGAAACCATAGCTTTGACTATACAGATCTAATCCCTTAGGATTTTACAGTTGAGGTGACAAACAGAGTCAAGGGATTAGATCTTGTAGGCAGAGCGCCTGAACAACTATGAATGGAGGTTTGTAACATGTACATGAGGCAGAGACCANCTCTCCGTGGGTATTTTGGGTCCAGGGTGCTCATTTATCTGGTACATATCTAAGGTTCGGTCCCAATTTTCCAAGTAAAAACATTGGCCAAATTAAAAAAGTCCAGGTTGGAATATTATGGAGTTACAGGCTAAACTTTATGCTTAGCGTCATTGTATCTTTGTATGCTGAGATTTAGATTTGCTTTAAGAGTAAGTACTTGCTTACTAAGGAATTTTAAATGTTTAAGTGATTGAGGAATAATGGTTAAGTATATTTTTAAAGTTTCATCTTTGTGTTTTGAACAGGCTAAATAAATCATAATTATATATTTTTAACACCTTGAGGAAAATATTTCCAAAAATAGTAAAAAAGAAAACTTTAGTTTATTGACTAAAGTGATTTTTTTTTAAAAGCATGTGTTCTTGTATTAAAGTACCACTTCAGAGAAATTCTGTTAGAAAACTAACTGGGTCTCCAGTCTTAAAGTTGATCTTAAATGGTTGGTAAAGTGTATTTGGGGAGAACTGTCTTCTGGAAAGACACGTGATTGAATTTCTTGCAGATACAAAAAATACTATTTCCATATATTCTGAAAAGAGGGAAAAAAGAATTATGGAAAAAGTCTGTATTATACACTATATCTTCTAGAAAATGCATTGGTTGATATCTATTAAAGCAAGTTCAAAATCTTTGCCTAGAAACTGTTAGACTAGTCTATGTTTTGAGATATATTTGACAAATTTTAAAAAATACTATACTTCAGATCATTTGGAGAAATGTGAGGTAGGCTCATATGGTAGAGTTTTAGATGGATGATCAAAGTCTGAGTACTTATTTAGGCTCTATCTACCCATGACTGAGTGACTCTGATTGAGTCTTTCAGTTTCCCTGGACATCATCCGCCTTTCTCTTTCCTAATCTTCAATAAGTTGGATCAGCATCACTGATTTTTTTTTATTTTTTGCTTTTCTATTGAACAAAAGATTCTTTACATTATATATTGCTTTATATTAATAATTTTCAAAAGTTTTAGTGCTTTACAATTTTTCACATATAATCTCATATAATTACATAGAGATTCTTTTTTCCTCCTACTTTCTTGCCCCTTTGTTCTTCTCTCTCTCTACTGATAACCATTAGTTTGTTCTCTGTATCTGTGAGTCTGCTTCACTTTTGTTTTATTTACTTGTTCCTTTTATTTTTTAGATTTCCCGTATAAGTTCTCTCTCTGACTTATTTCACTTAGCTTAATGCCCTCCAAAGTCCATCTATGTTGTGGCAAATGGCAAAAGTTCGTTTTTGTCTATAGCTAAATAGTATTGCATTGTGTATATATATACACCCCAGCTTCTGTGCCTTCGCTTGTGGCTCAGCTGGTAAAGAATCTGCCTGCAATGTGGGAGACCTGGGTTCTATCCCTGGGTTGGGAAGAGCTGGAGAAGGGAAAGACTACCCACTCCAGTATTCTGGCCTGGAGAATTCCAGGGACTGTATAGTCCTTGGGGTTGTAAAGAGTCAGACTCAACTGAGTGACTTTCACTTTCAGCTTATTTATCTATTAATGTGTTGATGGATATTTACTTAGATTGCTTCTATATCTCGGCAATTATAAATAATGCTACTGTGAACATTGAGGTGCATGCATCTTTTCAAATTAGTGTTTGGGGAACTTTTTTTTTTTGAAATATATCCCAGAGTGGAATTGCTGGATAACGGGGTAGTTTTATTTTTAGGTTTTTGAGAAACTTCCGTACTGCTTTCTACCTTGGCTACACCAATTTACTTTCCCACCAGCAGTGTACAAGGGTTCTCTTTTCTCCACATTCTCATCAACAATGTTTGTTATCTGTGTTCTTCTCAATGATAGACATTCTAACAAGCTGTGATATAATATCTCATTGAAGTTTTAATTTTTATTTCCTGGATGATTAGCAATGTTGAGCATCTTTTCTTGTGCTTGTTGATTATCTGCATTTCCTCTCTGGAAAAACGTCCATTCAGTTCTGCCCGGTTTTTTTTTTTAATCTTTTTTTTTTTTTCTTGGATGTTGAGTTGTATGGGCTGTTTATGTTGAATCTTAAACCTTTATCAGTCTATTATTTGCAAATATCTCCTCCCATTAAGAAGATTGTCATCAATTTGTTGATGGTTTTCTTTGCTGTGCAAAAGCTTTTCAGTTTAATTAGATCTCATTTATTTATTTTTGCTTTTGTTTCCTTCACTTTAGGAGTTAGATCCAAAAAATGTTGCTGTGATTTACATGAGTGTTTTGCCTGTTTTCCTTTAGGAATTTTATAGTGTCTGGTCTTACAGTTAGCTCTTTAATCCATTTTTAGTTTATTTTTGTATATGGTTTTAGAAAATGTTCTAATTTTATTATGTCCAGTTTTTCTAGCATCCCTTTGTCACAGATTACTGGTCTAAACAGTCATCCCTTTAGAAGAGGCTGGGTGGTTTACCCAGACAAATTCTTGTTCCATTCTGACGTAGGGCCCTGGACTCTGTATGGAGTCCTATATTGTTTTATTGGTGCCTAATTTCTGTTTTTCTCTTGCATCTTTTTTCACTGTCTTGAGTGAAAACTCTTGAGCTGAAATGTAACAGCTATTCTTTAAGTCCTAAACTGCTGGTCTGAAATTCAAGCCCAAGGCATTTTGAAGCCTGACAGTGATTTTGATGATGAAGAGGATGATACTAGATTACAGGAGTTTCTTTTTGACCTGTTACAAGTCCTTTTAATCAATGCCTTCAGAGAATCAAGCTGGTCATTTGTCTAAATTTTTTAAGTTAACATTGATATTGTGGTCATTATGACTGAATAATAGAAAGTTTAGCCAGTTTATTTTCTTCACTACAGCTAGTTCTCAAGATTTCCTTAAGGACTGAAAATTATATGAGTTTATATGTAAGCACATTCATATATATATATATATATATATATATATACACACACACACACACACACACACACACACACACACATATATGATAACTGAGTTGGCTAAGTG
>SJYW01045539.1:0-12125 GCA_006410735.1 Raphicerus campestris | reverse complement strand
CCTAGATAGTATATTCAAAAGCAGAGACATTACTTTGCCGACTAAGGTCCGTCTAGTCAAGGCTATGGTTTTTCCAGTAGTCATGTATGGATGTGAGAGTTGCACTGTGAAGAAGGCTGAGCACCGAAGAATTGATGCTTTTGAACTGTGGTGTTGGAGAAGACTCTTGAGAGTCCCTAGGACTGAAAGGAGAGCCAACCAGTCCATTCTGAAGGAGATCAGCCCTGGGAATTCTATGGAAGGAATGATGCTAAAGCTGAAACTCCAATACTTTGGCCACCTCATGCAAAGAGTTGACTCATTGGAAAAGACTCTGATGCTGGGAGGGATTGGGGGCAGGAGGAGAAGGGGATAACAGAGGATGAGATGGCTGGATGGCATCACTGACTCGATGGACATGAGTTTACAAGAACTCCGGGAATTGGTGATAGACAGGGAGGCCTGGCGTGCTGTGATTCATGGGGTCGCAAAGAGTTGGACACGACTGAGTGACTGAACTGAACTAAAGACAAGAAGTAGGTAAAATTATTTAAAGTTAACAAGGTAAGTAGTTTAATCCAATGTCATATAGCTAAAACCGGTCGTGGCAATGGAAAAGCAAGAACAGACTTGAAGAAGTTGAGGAGGTTATACGTGCAAAATGGCCATGCAGTTAGCCAAGTTTAGAAGCAGAGGAGTTGGTGGTAGTTAGGAAGGGGTATAGAAATAGAGATATTAAGATGCAAATATGCTGAATTAGAGGGATTAGGTATGTTGGCTACTCATGTCTGGAGCTTATAGGAAACACAGGAATGGAGAAAATAGATTATAAAGAGTCACTGGTATGTGGCACACATTTAATAAAATCATGGATGTGGCAGGTTCAGTTCAGGTCAGTTCAATAGCTCAGTCATGTCTGACTCTTTGTGATCCCATGGACTGAGGCACACCATGCCTCCCTGTCCATCACCAACTCCCAGAGCTTGCACAAACGCAGGTGCATGGTGTCAGTGATGCCATCCAACCATCTCATCCTTTGTTGTTCCCTTCTCCTACCACCTTCAATCTTTCCCAGCATCAGGGTCTTTTCCAATGAGTCAGTTCTTTGCATCAGGTGGCCAAAGTATTGGAGCTTCAGCATCGGGCCTTTCAATACAGCTAAGGTTGGTCCTAATAAAAACTGTAATAGAATGAACATATGATAATGATTTCTTGAGTGATACCAAGGTTAAAGAAATGAGGCAGGTGGAGCAAATTTTGAAAAGATCTGGGAGACAGAAGGAGAAACATAAGTGAGAATTGACACTGAATCTAAAGAAAAAGAGCCTTGAGAATTGGCTTGTGCTCCACTTCAGTTTTCCAAATGTCCCTTAGGAAGTCCATTCTGCTCTCCTGGCTGCTTCTGACCAAGGATTTCTTGCTGTAAAATAGGACCAGGCACTTATTCATATTTTTCCCGAGTGGATTTCTCCATTTAAAGTTGATACTATATATGAAGCTACAGTTACTATTATTTATGTCCAAAGCCTCTAACCCAACCCCAAGGTCAAATCTTCTGGGATCTCTATGCAGCCTGGGATTGACCTAAATTAGCCTTTATCCACAGCATGTTACCCTCTTTGGACTAGAATTTCTGCTCTTCTCTCTAGGAAGCTTCTCTGCTGCTATTTATCCCTTCTTACATCTACTTCACAGCTGCACAGTGGAATATGGAGAGCTATCTGCATCCAGCCATAGTTGACAGTGCATTATCATGGTTACTGATTAGCAAAATCGCTCTATACGATTTACACAAAGACATGTGTTTAACTTCATCTTGCACTTCTTTTATTTAGGTTGACCATATAAAATGGCCAGTCTCCTAGGTCAAAAGGTTAAGTATTAGCAACTTCATAAATTTTGACCTATTTATGTCTCTAACTTATTTTTGCATCTTAGTTTTTGAAACCAATATGCAAAGAAGACAAAGTACAAAATATCCACGTGCATCTTGGTAGCAGATAATTTTGGACATGCTGTTGATCAGAAAATGCCCAAGGTCTCAAATGTATGCTATTGTCTCTATACCATCAATTATCTGTTGGACAGTAAGGGCTGAACAGGTGAGTCAACTGCTCCTGTGCGTATCAGCACCTCTGAGGTCTGCACTCACAGACCCTAAGTGAAAGCGTTAGTTGCTCAGATATTTCCCACTCTTTTGCAATCCCATGAACTGTAGCCCCCCAGCTTCCTCTGTCCATGGAAATTCTCAGGCCAGAATACTGGAGTGGGCAGCCATTTCCTTCTCCAGGGGATCTTTCCCACCCGGGGATTGAACCTGGGCTTCCGGCACTGCAGGAACTGTGGTCAGGTTTCATGCGCTGATGACCGGGTCAGTTCAGCACCCACCCCCACACGCCCATCCTCCAGGCATTTGATGTCAGAGCTCCTTTTCCCATTCTCATCCTTTGCGTCAGAGTTTCTCACCCTTCCCAGTATTGCCACCTGGGGCTGGATCGTTGTTCTGGGGTGCTGGGGGGTGCCCTTGCTTTGAAGGGCTTCCATGGGCTTCCCTGGTTGCTCAGATGATAAAGAATCTGCCTGCCTTTCAGGAGACCTGGGTTTGATCCCTGGCTTGGGAAGATCCCCTAGAGAAGAAAATGGCAACACATTCCAGTATTGTTGCCTGGGGAATCCCATGGACAGAGGAGCCTGGTGGGCTGCAGTCCATGGGGTCACAAAGAGTCGGACATGACTGAGCAATTAAGCATGCATGCACACCCTTGCTTTGTGTTCATAGGATGTTTAACTGCATTTCTGGTTCTACCAACTAGATATCAGGAGCACACCACCGCCAGTCATGACAATCAAATGTGTCTCCAGACATTGTCAAATGTCCCCTTCAGATGAGGGAACAAATGACCCCTCAAGTTAAGGACGCTGCTTTACCCTTAACAACAGCAGTGTTTCCTTGTAAACCATCATCTAAGGGTTTTCCTCCACCTACATGACCTAAAGCTATCAAAGGCTGCAAGAGAAACTGGGCATCCCTTTGCCACATAAGCGAAAGGCTACCAACTCCAGTATTCTGGCCTAGAGAATTCCAGGGACTGCAGAGTCCATGGGGTCACAAAGAGTAGGACACGACTGAGTGACTTTCACTTTCACTCTCACTTCACCACATATATACTTTGATGGCTATAAAGTGTGTGCATTTAAANTCCAGTATTCTGGCCTAGAGAATTCCAGGGACTGCAGAGTCCATGGGGTCACAAAGAGTAGGACACGACTGAGTGACTTTCACTTTCACTCTCACTTCACCACATTTATACTTTGATGGCTATAAAGTGTGTGCATTAAAAAAAAAATATATATATATATATATATATATATAGCTATATTGGAATTCAGAGGAGAGTGATCTTGTGTCCTAAAAAACCAAATCGCATAATATATAATAATATATATTACTACTGTTAATATAGGCTGATCTTGATACATGACCCCCTCCCATGAGCAAATCAAGATGCCCCAGTTTGCATCTTGGGTCAGAGCTGTTATCATCATCAAGCCTGATGAGATTGTCTCTTTGAATGTAGATGATGGAAGATTCCTTTGTTTTTTCTCACTCCTTTGCTAATAAAACCAAAGTCATACAAATGCTAAGCTCTCCAAGTACAAAGCATTTTAATAGTTTGCTTTGGCAGACTGGGGCTACAGTTTCATTTCAAGAATTCACCTTTGCACGGCTTCCCAGGGGTATCCAGGCCCCTTGATGTGAGCTGAGATCTGCAGGAAGAAGTGGAAATTTGGAGAAGGACGGGCCTTGGTTCCCTTCCTTTCATCTCTCACAACTAAAACTCTGTGACTTTTATTTCCTAAGGAAAACAAAATTAATCTGGAGTCTTTCAAAAATCTTGGCATGTAAAATGATGCAACAGAACCCCAATTTTGAGACTGCTGTGATTGCATTCCCTAGTTAAGCACCCTAGATATCAATACTTAATGGTATTCTCTAAGCTCAGCCAGTGAAGAAAATAGGGTTGTTATCTATCAAAGCACATTTTCGTTTCTGACAAGTAAAAAGCAGCATGGGGAATGCAGGAAGGCTGAAATGAAAGCCTAAAAGAAAACTCATATAACATCTGGTGTCCTTTATCCCCTGTTGGCCTTTCATACGATGATATGATGAGCTTGTTCTGATTTAAGACCTGATGATTTGGTTCGAGAAAACAGGAGGAGGGGGCTAGATGCAGCCAGGCTGGCAGCAAATTGGGAAACAAAACTCTGCTCAAATAATTGGAAACACGACAGATTTTTTCCTAACTGATGCCAGTGGCGTCTTAGTTTATCTGTCTCTCTCTCTCTCTACTGAATTTGTAAAGTGCATTATCTTATTGGTTTTAAAGTTTCCATCTCACTTATTTGCAGGGGGAAATGTGAGCAAATCAGTCATGATGGATTGCCTAATTTTCTGGGCTGAGTAAACCAGTTTTATGAGATTGTTGATTCCTAGGTTATTAGTTAACAGAGACACTGATCAATTTTTTACATAAAAAAAAGCTTATCAAGTTATTGCATTTAAAATGTTTCATTATTGTTACCATAGTATTGATAATGAATATTCTAATTAAAGAACTGAGAAAGGGTTACATAAAGGAGTTTTTCTTTGCTTTTTAAATTTTCAGTTCAAAATGCTAACATTGTCCTGAGCCACAGATGTCAGAAGATTAGTAATTACTCTACAAGAAATCATCTTTGATCAAAAAGCCAGAGGAAGGGGCAGAGAAAGATCACTTCCTACTTAGAAATACAGGTCCAATTTAATCCATTGCAAATTTCTTACTGCTTCATTTACAAGAGCCGGAAAATGAGGAGAACCAAATACTATGGAGCCATACTTTTTAAATTAAATGAATCATTTAAGGTTCATTGGACATGGAAATACATGTGGTAATTAACAAGGAGAATAGTTTTTATTTGCTAATTTGAACCTTTGACAAGAAATTGGTCTCAAAGATCCTCCAAATTTTAATGCTCCAATGAAAGCACTTTTTCAAAACATCTTTAAAAATATCAAATATATCAGATCCAATTATTCATTTAAAAATCTATATACCCAGGTGAGAATCTCAAAGAGAAAAGGATAATTGTATTATTTTTTTCCTCAAATTTGACTATAATTATAAAAACCTTCCTTTTGGTGTGTTTCTTAAAATAAAAAGTTATAACTATGCCATGGTGGTGTAGGAATAATCAACAGAAATCCAGCCACTCTTTATTGACAGAAAAGATGTTCCTGAGTGTGTGTGTGTGTTATTTCTTTCTTTTCTTTCTGTCAAACTTATTTCATGGATGGGTTTCATCTTTGTGAATATACTCTCTTCCCAGTAAGAGTCACAAGTGAAGGAAACAGTTCCTTTTTAAAAGGAAAGAAGGGAGTTAAAAACTTTTATGCCAGCAGACTTTACTGTGAAATGTTATCTTTTGTTAGTTCAAAGGTTCCCGAAGATATAAATTCTTCAGAACTGCCCTGAGGTGCTAGGGATGTAAATTGAATACTTTACAATTTGTAGACTGTTCCTGCAGTAATGTGTATCTCCTCTGTGAGTGAGTGTTTGGGGATTTTTCAATTACTGGAGTCTGAAAACTCAGAGATTCTTTAGGGCAGAAAAAAAGATTCTTCTCAAAGTTGAGTCACCGATGTTCAAATTAGCTGCCAAAAGCACTATAATGATCTGTGTTCCAGATTTCACTAAACAGGGAAAAATGGCCCATTTTTGTCAGAGGGAAAATAGCCTCCTCTGACTCCATTCGTGGGTTACTGCGGTGGGTTATGGGATAGGTTAAAAGTGAAATAAATTGTTGATAAGTGCCATATACAATAGACCCACGGTATTTCTAAAAGACTCAGATGAGCTTCTTTCTATTTTTTAGAATGATAGCCTAAGTATGCCCTTTAGGCTGTTAACAGCTTTTTAGAAAATAATGAATAAAAAATGATTACATGGTATGTGTGCATATAAAATTAGGCATGTTTCAGAATTACATAGAATACAATCAGGTCACAATCATGAGGTGACTGAGCATTTTAATTTCCAAATTTCCATCTGATTCTCCAAACCTTCCCTTATCCTAGTTATCTTTCTCTCATCCCCAGTTTAGTGGGATTAACTGGTGTTTCATTTCTCTCCCCCAGAGTAGAGTTGCTAAGCATTAGTGAGACACAATACTAAAAAGTCAGCAGGAAGGAAAACTCATGAAAAATGAACACAGAAAAGCTTACCGCAGATGACATTCAGCCTTTTAGACAGAAATATACTGTGATCAAGTACCATCTGAATCAGAGTTATATCTATGGGATTTTTAAACAGGCTAACAAGTGATACCAAATAATCATCCTCTTTTTTTTTTTTCCTGTTAAATGGAGTCTCTATTTCAATTAAAATATCCGAAAGGATTTATTATCAAGCAATTTTAAATTAAAATACATGGTTCAGCATTGTTTAAAACAGCTTGTTCTTCTAAGTAGGTCAGGCTATTTTCCCTGTGTTGTCATTTCATGCGTATTTTATGTCCTCTATAAACGCAAGTTGATTTTGAAAGAAAAAAAAGCCACACATGCATTCTTTCACTGTCAAAGTTAGACCTATGCTCCTGTCAGATCCTCAGGAAGACAATCATTTGGGGCAGATTGGGTTTTATTCTACCACAGGGGAAGAGAGCATTTTCTTAATGCTATATTAACACACAACTTCACAGAACCTTTAATTTATGGGATGTTTTCTGGCTTGCCTTTTTAAGAGAAAAAAACAGAGGGTTAAAATTTTAAAAGGTGAGTCTAAGATGTAATTATGGGCTTCCCTAGTGGCTCAGACAATAAAGAATCTGCCTGCAACCTGGGTTCAAACCCTGGGTCGNTAAGAGAAAAAAACAGAGGGTTAAAATTTTAAAAGGTGAGTCTAAGATGTAATTATGGGCTTCCCTAGTGGCTCAGACAATAAAGAATCTGCCTGCGACCTGGGTTCAAACCCTGGGTCGGGAAGATCCCCTGGAAAAGGGCATGGCAACCCACTCCAGTGTTCTTGCCTGGAGCATTCCACGGACACAGGAGCCTGGCAGGCTACAGTCCATGGGGTCGCAGAGAATCGGACACGGCTGAGCGGTCATCACTTGCACTTTTTGAAGATGTAATTCTGCTTCTGTCTGCGTACTTACTCAGAAGGTGAATTAAAACCTTTTCAATTCTAGTTAATAAACATTTATTGAGAAACACTATCCTCTAGACAACAAAGCTCATCAGCAGATACAGATCTAAAAATTCACCTTTGAGCATTGTAATGCTGTGAACTTTACTCTGAATAAAATATGCACAGTAGGACTAAGACAAAAATGAAGCAATGGATGCTGAGAAAATGTTTAAAATATCCAGGACTTTCTGGGTGGTCCAGTGGTTAAGAATCCCCCTGCCAATGCAGGGGACATGGGTTCGATTCCTGGTCCAGGAAGATCTCACGTGCCTCAGGGCCAAGAGGCGTGTGGGCCACAACTACCAAAGCCTGCACTCTGGAGCCCACGTTCCACAGCAAGAGAGGCCGCTGCAATGAGAGGCCCACGCCCCGCAGTGAAGAGTGGCCCCTGCTTGTCGCAGCTGGAGAATGCCCACAGGCAGCAGCGAAGACCCAGCGCAGCCCAAAATAAACACACAGAAAAAAATAAATCTGAAAAATACCAGGTCTTCAAACCTTGGGAAGATTTTTCTAAGGAGGAAGGAACATTTAAGCAGAGTAATAAGAAAGAAAGGGAAGGTAAAGAAGGGCCAGGCTATGGGCCCTTTCCATCTCTATGACAGAAAGGCCTGTGTAAACAAGCCTGTAGGGAGGTAACCAGGGGTGTCTGCAGGAAGCCATCACAGTTCAGTTCCTCACACAAACAAGCTGTAAAGTTGAAAGAGGTAAGGTTGCTGGAGCAAGCAAGGCCAGTTATGTCAAGCGTGTTTTATACATTTTCATAATCACTTCCTCAGGAGGCTTTAGCTCTGCACTTTCTTTGTAAGATCAAGGGTCCTGAGTGACTTGAGGTCATGATTGCAGATATCAACTTTCTGCACTAAACTGGTGGATGTCATTGATTTATTTTTAACTGGGTCAGATTGGCATTTTTCAACAATCACTTTTGCTTCCCAGGTCATGTGAACCATTTTAAAGAAAATTTTAACAGAAGTCAGCTTGCCAGAAGATTATTTAATGAATGAGTGATAAACCAAATAACCAGTTCACCAAAGAGCAATTCATCAGTTTCTCTAAGTGAGCCCTTTTGCCAAACTTTCCAAATATACTTAAGACTAGAAGATGAAGCCACCCATGAGCCTTAGCGTTCCAGAAATACAGCAGCACTCTTTGAAATGAATTTTTCAAGAAAAAAATGTCTTTAAAATAAGTGTTTAGAAAATTGAAAAAAAAGTTGCTAAACTTGTCAATTTATCTTTG
The DNA here is from genome assembly GCA_006410735.1 of Raphicerus campestris. Classification (NCBI taxonomy): domain Eukaryota; kingdom Metazoa; phylum Chordata; class Mammalia; order Artiodactyla; family Bovidae; genus Raphicerus; species Raphicerus campestris. The sequence goes on along the minus strand of SJYW01045539.1, from coordinate 3,678 downwards.
AACAAATTAATATTATTAAACATGAGATACATTATTAAATATGAGATACATTTCTCATATTGATCAATCGTCATGTCCATTTAACAATTCGGTCTATTGACAGAATTTGGCCCAGTATCTTGTTATAATTTACCAACTCTGGCTAGGTAGATATTTAATGATGCAAAGTTCAAAGAAGGAAACAGCAGTAATAAAAAAATAACAAAAAAAACATGGTAGCTGCTCTACTACAAACTGAGGCTATCTCAGAAAATATTAACTTTTTGTGGGTTTGGAAACTTCCAGTAAGATATAACATTAGCTGGCTTTTAATTGATGGACTATCATTCAAATCAGTTTTCATATCCTAATTCTGATCCCTTACATCTGTATACCTACACTTAATTTATCTAGTAAAGAAATAAATATGTTTACATAATTTAACATGACTTTGCATACAACCTATAGCCACATTAAAATAGTTTATTTAACATGTCTTTTTGCTGCTGCTGCTGCTAAGTCCCTTCAGTCCTGTCCGACTCTGTGTGATCCCATAGGTGGCAGCCCAGCAGGCTCACCGGTCCCTGGGATTCTCCAAGCAAGAACACTGGAGTGGGGTGCCATTGCCTTTTCCAACTCATGAAAGTAAAAAGTGAAAGTGAAGTCACTTGGTCTACTCTTAGCGACCCCATGGACTGCAGCCCACCAGGCTCCTCCATCCACGGGGTTTTCCAGGCAAGAGTACTGGAGTGGGGTGCCATTGCCTTCTCCTAACATGTCTTTTTAGACTGTCCTAATAACACAGTTCCTATGTCAAGAGCCGAGCCGACAATGTTTTTCTCCAATGGATTTTAATTTTTTAAGATCACAAAACATTTTTCCGTACCGTACAATTTGTTCTGCAACTGATAGGCCACTCGGGTTTGGTTGTAAACACATCCTGCCATGCGATGCCAGATTGTGTTAACCCCAGATAGAGCGGTAACAGATGTGCCGAGAGGCCCTGTTTCCTGGAAATGCCAGCATCTTTCTCCCTGCGAGTTCCCTGACGACAAAGATGACACAAGCTCTGGCGTTTCCTGGCAAGGGTCCCATTCCTTGCCTTCGCTCTCTGCTCACATCCACCCCATCACATGCCCCCGTCCCGTCGCACAGTTTTCCAGGGTGATCAACAGGCCGAGGATCATGCGAGCTCGTTAGCCCAGCGAGACGGCTTTCCATCCCCGCAGCCAATAGCGCCCCAGCATCCTCTGTGGACCAGACCGTGAGGGAGGAGGCAGGAGGCGCGGCGGACGGGAGACGTGCGGATGCTGATGTCCAGGTCGGGATGTGTAAGACCACAGGGGCTCAAGCTCCGGCGCTGCTGCTGTCAGGGCGGGCGCTCCACCTACTTTTCAGCTCCCCTCCACCCATCCCCACCTCGGCATTGCGCTTCCCAGTGTAGTCAGCAGTGGGCAATGATGGAGAAAGAGCTCATCTATCTGTGAGGAAAGACGCCACGTTGATGGTTCCCTCGTGGACGTAATTGTGCTCATTACTGCCCATTTACATTTCATCACTCGATTATCACAAATGCCTCATTACTGCTGAAAAGGGTTTTCTGGTGAAACTCCTGGCTAACTCTTCATTCCTCAGCTCCGATGTCACCAGACAGGCTGATTGGAAAGGGAGGGGGAGAGGAGGAGCTGGAGAGGGCCGAAGGTGAAAGAGGTCTTCTATCAGATTTGATTAAAGGCCATGATTTAAATCGATATTTAATAAAGTGGCTGCTACCGCATAACACGGGCAATTCCCCATGCAGCCAGAGTCGTGATTAGGCGTCCCTCCCTGCCTGCTACATAACTCAATTGGGTTTTGTGCACTGGCCTGGCACCTGTGTCCCTCAGCGCCCAGCCTCCAAGGTAATAGGTTTATGAGCCGATGAACAGAGTTGATAGGTTCTAAATGGATTAACTAGGTGTCTGCAGTCTGGTGATGAATACATCAGGCCAAAAAAAAAAAAAAGTCTGCATAAGCAGGCAAGTGATAGGGAGTGTTGACAGACATTGTGTGTGTCCTGAGCCCCACAGGGTAAACACTGGCTCGGTGCCCATCATTCATGTTTTCTCTCTCTCTCTCAGAGTAATGGGTGAAGATATCGGGCTGGGCTGCTTAACAAGCCTGCGGGAGCCAGGACGCAGAGCCCTGCTCCTGAAAAGGCTTCCACCAGGCTCCGCTGGATCACCAGTAACAGCCAGCGTGAGAATAGACCTCCATATCAATATGCTTTAATGTCCCAAGAATGATAACCAGATCAAAATTCCTGTTTTGTTCATTGTTAGTTACTTAGTCACATCTGACTCTTCTGTGACCCCATGGTCTGTAGCCCTCCAGGCCCCTCTGTCCATGGAATTCTCCAGGCAAGAAGACTGGAGTGGGATGCCATTTCCTTCTCCAGGAGATCTTCCCAACCCAGGGATTGAACCTGGGTCTCCTGCTTTGCAGGGGCTTCTTTATCACTGAGCCACCTGGAAAGCCCCAGCCGTTGGTGGCTTAGCGGTACTCACAGCACAGTAAATGGCCTGGGTATTTTCTGAGTTAGGAAAAGAACAGGTTGAGTGGCAGGAAAATCATTTCAGTATGAGACAGACGTACCTACCCACAGGCAACTTCATCTAGCAAATCAGTGTAGCCTTTTGAAGTCTGCCAGGAGTCAGTTTGAATCCTGACCTGACCTCGTACTACTTGTGTGACCTAGAATAATTAATTTCCTAGAGTGTCCTCAACTATACAATAGAATTCATATTATTCTAATAGGTTTCCAGTAGAATTATTTAGTGTGTGTAATGGTCTTGCACAGCACATGATACTTTACTAGTATTTAGTAAGTATTGAGCACTGTTATTTGTAACTAATTCATTATGTAGACTTAGAGGCATGAATATGAAGCTCTGACAAGTTGGGGAATTGGGCATAGGGTTAGCATATTGGTAGCCATGTAAACCAAGGAAGTAGATGAGATTACCTCAGAAGAAGGCAGAAGTTAAGTCAGAAGAGTGATGAAACTAGAGAACCTTGAAGATGGTTAACAGTTAAATAGCAGCAAAGGAAGTAGGGTCCACAAAAGGCCAACAAGTATGGTCAGAGTCAGGATTGCCAGAAGGTGATGGTATTCTGGCTGCCAAGGAAATGGGGTATGAGCTGTCCACCAATTCCCAAGCCTCCTGATATCATCTCAGAGCAGGACTGTCACGTATGGTGGTACAGGTTGTCTACTGCACAACTGTAGGGGGAGTGTTCTGTGTGAACAGAGCCCTCAGAGTGACGCAGTACGCATCCTGCATGGCCGCAGTCAGGACGATTAGGTCTGCTATCAGGATTTTGTGGCTTCTTTCCACTTCTCAATGCAAAGCTATTTGCTCAAATGTCCACTCTATCTTGAATATATTTTTATGTTTCCCACAAATCCCTTTGGTTTGGGGTCTGATAGCAAATTTATTCTACTCTTTGAAAATTTTGTGGAAATCTACCAAAACTCACCTTGATTAAGTTTCCCTTTGGTGTTTGCAAAGTCTCTTGAGAAAATAAAATCAGTGTTTCAGCATACATTCTTTGCAAATTTGTCTTGATCTTCGTTTGAGAGCTTCCTGAACACAAAGGTTATTTCTTAATATAATAACCTTCATAACTGGCTTATCGAGAGTCAGTATTTATTGAACA
>SJYW01045537.1:0-18069 GCA_006410735.1 Raphicerus campestris | reverse complement strand
GTAGCAGCAGCAGATATGCAGATAACACCACTCTTATGGCAGAAAGTGAAGAAGAACTAAGGAGCCTCTTGATGAAAGTGAAAGAGGAGAGTGAAAAAATTGGCTTAAAACTCAACATTCAGACAACTAAGATCATGGCATCCAGTTCCATCACTTCATGTCAAATAGACGGGGAAACAATGAAAACAGTGACAGACTTTTTGGAGGGTCTCCAAAATCATTGCAGATGTTGGCTGCAGCCATGAAATTAAAAGATGCTTGCCCCTTGGAAGGAAAGCTGTGACCAGCCTAGACAGCATATTAAAAGGCAGAGACATTACTTTGCCAACAAAGGTCCATCTAGTTAAGGCTATGGTTTTTCCAGTAGTCATGTGTGGATGTGAGAGTTGGGCTATAAAGAAAGCTGAGTGCCGAAGAACTGATGCTTTTGAACTGTGGTGTTGGAATACTCTTGAGAGTCCCTGGGCTGCAAGGAGATCCAACCAGTCCATCCTAAAGGAAATCAGTCCTGAATATTCACTGGAAGAACTGATGCTAAAGCTGAAACTCCAATACTTTGGCCATCTGATGCAAAGAACTGACTCACTGGAAAAGATCCTGATGCTGGGAAAGATTGAAGGCAGGAGGAAAAGGAGACAGCAGAGGATGAGATGGTTGGATGGCATCACTGACTTGATGGACATGAATTTGAGTAAGCTCCAGGAGTTGGTGATGGACAGGGAAGCCTGGCATGCTGCAGTCCATTGTGTCTCAAAGAGTCAGACATGACTTAGTGACTGAACTGAACTGAACCAAATAATCCCAGCCAGTAAGAAATATTTATATTCATTTCAATCCCCAGACTCAGGTCACTTCAGAAAGATTATTCTAAACACACTGATTGTGTTTTCCTACAGTAATTATACCAATACCCTGATATGAACTACAGCTAAGGTCTTAGGCTTCTGTACTCCCATCTGTGAAATGATCTCCTGGGATTCTTTACTCTGTGCTTTTGCTAGCTGTCTGTTAAACCATCTCGGCACCCTCCTGACTACCTTTGGAAAGTCTTCTGTGTTTGGGGATTGGATGTTGCTGGATAGTAAGCCTTGTTATCAGCAAAATGATACTTAAATTTATAAAAGCCTGCTAAATGCCATTTTCCCCCCAGCTTTATTGAGATGTAATTAACATAAAACTCTGTATAAAGTTGAAAGTGTACCTAAAGTGCCATTATAAAATGGTTACTTGTTCTATACCAAAAACCAAACCAAACCAAAACCATTCAGAATCTTTAAACAATAATCACACACTGTCATGCTCATGTGTGTGTGAGTCAGCTGTGCCTTGAATCATCTAGCTTCAGGCTCCAAGCCAGACTGAGTTCAGGTGTACTCTACGTATCGCTTATTCTCCTTGGATCTGTGCTACCCGGGGTATGTGGTCTATTCCTGGACCCAGACTGAAGGAGCAGCAGCTATTCGGGGAATGTTCTTATCATGACAGATAACTGCAGCACAAGAGGGCATGTCCTATTGAGCAAACACATTTCAAAGCTTCTCTTGTCAGATTCACAAACTTCCTACTGGCCAAAGCAAGTCACCTAGCCAAACACAAAGTCAAAAGTGGGAAAGAATTCACTGCCCACTATGACAAGGGTGTGGACGGAGAATTCTGTTACAGGGGAGCAAAGACTTGGCCCAGTAATCCAATCCGTCACAGCCCCTTTAGCTCCGTGCCACGTGCTTGGTTCAAGCCCCAGCACTGGACTATAGGAACATTCTGCTAGGAACCCTGACTGCCTCTAGTCTGGTCATTCCAAACGTTGCTTCAGTCAGAGTAATTTTTTTTCACTAGTTCTCCATTTTTATTTCCTAATTGAGGTTTAAAAAAACCATATAACATAAAATTGACCATTTTAATAATTTCTAAGTATACAGTAATAGTGTTAAGTATAATATATCTACATTGTTGTGCTACCAGTCTCCAAATTTTTGTCATCTTGCAAAACCAAAACTCCATACACATTATTAAATAACAACACCCCATTTCCCATCCCTACCAAGTCCCTCGGAGAAGGCAATGGCACCCCACTCCAGTACTCTTGCCTGGAAAATCCTATGGACTGAGGAGACTGGTAGGCTGCAGTCCATGGGGTCGCTAGGAGTCGGACACGACTGAGCGACTTCACTTTCACTTTTCACTTTCATGCATTGGAGAAGGAAATGGCAACCCACTCCAATGTTCTTGCCTGGAGAATCCCAGGGAGGGGGGAATCTGGTGGGCTGCCGTCTATGGGGTGGCACAGAGTCGGACACGACTGAAGCGACTTAGCAGCAGCCAAGTCCCTGGCAGCCACAATTCTTTCTGTTGCTATTAGTTTGACTACTCTAGAAACCCCCTATCAGCAGAATCACATTTGTCTTTTTGTGACTGGCTTATTTCACTTAGCATAATAATTCATCCAAGTTGTACCATATGTCGGAATTTCCTTCTTGTTTTAGTCTGAATGCTAGTCCTCTGGATGTGTATGACCGCATGGTGCTTATCCATTCATCTGTTGATTTACACCTGAACTGCTTCCATGTTTTGTTGCTGTTGTTTACCCGCTCAATCAGGTCCAACTCTCGAAACCCCACAGACTGCAGCCCACCAGGCTCCCCTGTCCATGGAATTTCCCAGGCAAGAACACTGAAGTGGGTTGCCATCTCCTCCAGGAACTGAACCCAGATCTCTGGCTTTGGTAGGTGGATACTTTACCACTGAGCCACCAGGGAAATTGTTCCATGTTTTAGCTTTTGTAAATAATGTTGCTGTGAACATGGGTGTACAAATATCCCTTTGAGACCCTGTTTTAAATTCTTTTTAGTGTATACCCAGAAGTGGAATTGCTGGATCACATGGTAATTCTAGTTTTAATTTTTTGAGGACCTTTTATACTGTTTCTCACAGTGTCTGTACCATTTGGCATTCCTGCCAGTGGTGCACAGAAGTTCCAGGTTCTTTGCATCCTCACCAACACTTGTTATTTTCTATTTTGTTTGTTTGTTTTGGTAGTGTCCATCCTGATGGTGTCAGATTTTTTTTAAATTAAACTTTTTATTTTGTTATGATTGTAGATTCACATGCTGTTATAAGAAATAATAAAGACATTTCCTTCATTTGCTTCCAGCCTTCACCTGTGATGACATCTGTTAATAGTACGATAGCTACACCCTGGAAATTGAGATTGTTACAATCTACCAGCCTTCAGATTTCAGCATTTTACATGATCTTTTAAAACAGATGAATCTGATCATATCGCTTCCTTGGTTTTCCTTTGTTTGTTTGTTTTGTTGACTGAGTGACCTATGGGAGGGATCTTAGTTCCCTGACCAGCAAATCAAGCCCGTGCCCCCTGCACTGGAAGCGTGGAGTCTTAACCACTGGACCACCAGGGAAGCCCCTGACTTTGTTGTTTAAAACTTTTCTAAGGATGTTCAGTGTGTCGTTGTTTAGATTATTTTAAAAATAAAATAAAAATTAGAAACAATCACAAATGTTCAGCAATAGAGGAACACTTTAGTAGATTACATTACATTCGTGTAATAGGCATACAAGAGTTTTGCTGGTGGCTCAGTGGTAAAGAATCTGCAACACAGGAGACACAGTTTCCATTCCTTGTCAGGGAAGATCCCAAATTCCATGGAGCAACTAGGACCCTGCAATACAACTATTGAGCCTGTGCTCTCGAGCCCGGAAGCTGCAGCTGCTGAGCCCATGCACCACGTGGGTCCATGGACGTGAAGTCCACGTGCGCTAGAGCTTGTGCTGGGGAACAAGAGCAACCACCACAATGAGAAGCCCGGACACCGAAACTAGGGAGCAGTCCCCACTCACTGCAACTAGAGAAAAGCCCGAGCAGCAGCGGAGACCCAGCACGGCCCCAGATAAATCATAAATAAATAAATTTGCTTTTTAAAAATTTAGCATACAATGCAGCCATTAAAAAAAACCGTAACAGCTCTGTATACACTGATATGGACTAGTTCCCACGGTCCATTATTTCCCTACTTGGAAGAGCAAGATGCAGAACTGAGACTCAGGAGTGAGACAAAGACATTCACTCTCTTCTGCAGCAGTTCTCAGACTTCTCTGGGACCCTTTTATATTCAAAATGATTGAAGACCTCAAAGCACTTTTGTTAATGAAGGCTTAGAAATTGTTGTTGTTTAGTCACTCAGTCCTGTCTGACTCTTTGCAAGCTCCACGGACTGTAGCCTGCCAGGCTCCTGGGTCCACGGGATTTCCCAGGCACGAATACTGCAGTGGGTTGCCATTTTCTTCTCCGGGGGATCTTTCCAACCCAGGGATCGAACCCAGGCCTCCTGAATTGGCAGGTAGATTCCTTACCACTTGGCCACCAGGGACTCAGAAAATTTTTAAATATTTACATATTAATCATTTAAAAATAACTATGATAAACCAATTATTTGTTAATATAAGGAACATTTTTATGAAAAGAAACTATTTTTTAAAAATTAGCGAGAAGAATGGCTTTGTTTTGTTTTTGAGAACTTCTTTAAAACCTGGCTTAGTAGAAAACAGCTTGATTTTCATATCTGCTGCATTGTTTTGATTGAAGAAAGTGAAGAAAATTCAGTGTNATATTAATCATTTAAAAATAACTATGATAAACCAATTATTTGTTAATATAAGGAACATTTTTATGAAAAGAAACTTTTTAAAAATTAGCGAGAAGAATGGCTTTGTTTTGTTTTTGAGAACTTCTTTAATACCTGGCTTAGTAGAAAACAGCTTGATTTTCATATCTGCTGCATTGTTTTGATTGAAGGAAGTGAAGAAAATTCAGTGTCACAAAGATATATAGCTAGAAAAAGGAGGAAACTTCTAATAGACTTCTGCAGATATTCTTCTTTGATAGCATGTCAAAATTTGACAAGTGGAAGTTTCTTAAAGGTTAGTTGCAATGTAGAATCTAAAACCATAGCAAGGACATTTTTCATCCTCTGTTACCTTAAAATATATTGTTCTGTCTTGCACTTTGAATGAATCTTTTATATGGGCATAATTTTATAACATCAGGTATTTGTCATTTGGGAAATATTGATTGAGTTATGCAGATCTTCCAAATTTTAACACGTTTTCACTATACAACATTGAAAAATTACATATGTTACTATCACCATTAATCTCATCAGAAAAGTCTTTAAGTACTAGTAAAAGAAAAAACTGCTGTTTCCTCTCTACTCACACTTCTGATACCAAATGTATGGATTTTTTCCCCTACATCACCTGTTCTCTGACACTAACTACTTGGAGTTACAGCAGACCGCAGAGGTTAAGGGTTCAGTCCCACAGACTGCCACCAGTTTAGATGCCAGCCACAAATCCTAAGTTGTCACTTGTACCTTCAACTAATCAGCTATTAAGTCTAGGGTTCCCATAACACCCTTTTAGATAATCTGCTATAATGGCTCACAGAACTCAGGGACACACTTGTTTACATTTACTGGTTTATTATAGGATAAATAAAAAGGATAAAATAAGACATGAACAGCCAGATAAAGAAGTACATAGGCAAGATCTGGAAGTGTCCTGAATGCAGGGGTTTCATCTGCATGGAGTTGGGGTGCACCATCTTCCAGCACATGGATATTTTTATCAACCCAGAAGCTCTCTAAATCCCTTTGGTTAAGGGTTTTTATGCAGGTTTCATTACATAGGCATGCGTGTATGTGTGTTAAGTCGCTTCAGGTGTGTCCAACTTTTTGCGACTCTATAGATTGTAGTCCGCCAGGCTCTTCTGATCGTGGGATTCTCCACACAAGATTACTGGAGTGGGTTGCCATGCCCTCCTCCAGGAGATCTTCCCAACACAGAAATCAAACCCTCATCTCTCCCACCTCCTGCCTTGGCAGGCAGGTTCTTTACCACTTGGGAAGCCCCATTACATTGCAAGATTGATTAAATCATTGATCACTGAAGATTAAGTCAGCCTCAAGCCCTACTGTATTTCCCAGAGATAAGAGATGGACCCAAAATTCCAACCCTGTCTAATCTTCTGACTGGTTCCTCTGGCAACCAGTCCAACATCTTTCAGGAGTCACCTCATTAGCATAAACTCAGGTGTGAATGAAAGGAGCTTGTTATGAATAACAAAAGACCTCCTCTCACCCCTACCACTCTGGAATTCCAAAGGTTTTAGAAGCTCTGTGCCAAGAAAGGGAGGAAGACCAAATACATATTTCTTATTACATCACAGTTTTTGATGCCAAAAGCTGAGCCTCTGTGTGCTGATGCCAAATTGAATCTTGGAGACAAGAGTTTTGGGTGACACAGAAAAGAATAGCTTTATTGCTTTGCCATCACCAACTTGATGAGCAAGGTCCAGGAAATGGTGAAGGACAGGGAAGCCTCGCAGGCTGCAGTTCACGGGGTCTCAAAGAGTCAGACATGATTAAGCAACTGGAAAACAACAATTGCTTTGCCAGGCAAAGAGGGACACAGAAGGCTTGTGCCCCTCAAAGGTGTGTGCAGGGCCTGCACTCATTTTTTTTCTTGAAAAACAAAATTATTGAAGAATAGTTGACTTACGAAGTTTCAGGTGCACAGCTAGGTAAAGAAGGTGAAAGTGAAGTCGCTCAGTCATGTCCGACTCTTTGCAACCCCATGGACTGTAGCCTACCAGGCTTCTCTGTCCATGGGATCCTTTAGGCAAGAATACTGGAGTGGGGTGCCATTTCCTTCTCCAGGGGATCTTCCCAACCTAGGGATCGAACCCAGGTCTCTGGCATTGGAGGCAGATGCTTTAACCTCTGAGCCACCATTTAATCTGGCTTTAAGCAGTTTCCTCCTAGTGAGCTTCTCTGGGTCCTTAAATCTGGCCTCAGGTGGTCTCTTGATGAGGTTCTCTAGGTTATCAAACTATGATCTTCTTTGGAGTGAAGAACACTTACCTTCCATTATGTTGGGAGTTTCAGTTCTGGAGGCTTCTCAGGTGGCACTAGTGGTAAAGAACCTGCCTGCCAAAGCAGGAGACATAAGAGATGTCACTTTGATCCCTGGGTCGGAAAGATCCCCTGGAGGAGGGCATGGCAACCCATTCCAGTATTCTTGCCTGGAGAGTCCCATGGACAGAGGAGCCTGGAAAGCTATAGTCCATAGGGTCCCAAAGAGTCAAACATGATTGAAGTGACTTAACATAACATGTAGACTTATCTTTGTGCCCACTCTTCATCTCCAGTGATAAAAGACCCTCCTCCCTTCTAGGTACTGAGGGAAACATCTTTGCCAATTTGCAAGGGAAATTGATGCCCTGCCTTTAGGTAGATAAAGGGAGGATAAAGACCTCTTCCTGAATCAGTCAATTACCAATTGCCTTCAGGTCAAAATAATCCTTATGCCAAAATGATATATTTTGGGGTGGCATATTTCAAATCCTAAAAGATGTTGCTATTAAAATATTGCACTCAATATGCCAGCAAATATGGAAAACTCAGCAGTGGCCACAGGACTGGAAAAGATCAGTTTTCATTCCTATCCCAAAGAAAGACAATGCCAATGAATGTTCAAGCTACTGCACAAGTGCACTCATCTCACACTCTCACATGCTAGCAAAGTAATGATCAAAATTCTCCAAGCAAGGCTTCAACAGTACATGAACTGAGAAATTCCAGATGTTCAAGCTNGTTACCTTCCATTATGTTGGGAGTTTCAGTTCTGGAGGCTTCTCAGGTGGCACTAGTGGTAAAGAACCTGCCTGCCAAAGCAGGAGACATAAGAGATGTCACTTTGATCCCTGGGTCGGAAAGATCCCCTGGAGGAGGGCATGGCAACCCATTCCAGTATTCTTGCCTGGAGAGTCCCATGGACAGAGGAGCCTGGAAAGCTATAGTCCATAGGGTCCCAAAGAGTCAAACATGATTGAAGTGACTTAACATAACATGTAGACTTATCTTTGTGCCCACTCTTCATCTCCAGTGATAAAAGACCCTCCTCCCTTCTAGGTACTGAGGGAAACATCTTTGCCAATTTGCAAGGGAAATTGATGCCCTGCCTTTAGGTAGATAAAGGGAGGATAAAGACCTCTTCCTGAATCAGTCAATTACCAATTGCCTTCAGGTCAAAATAATCCTTATGCCAAAATGATATATTTTGGGGTGGCATATTTCAAATCCTAAAAGATGTTGCTATTAAAATATTGCACTCAATATGCCAGCAAATATGGAAAACTCAGCAGTGGCCACAGGACTGGAAAAGATCAGTTTTCATTCCTATCCCAAAGAAAGACAATGCCAATGAATGTTCAAGCTACTGCACAAGTGCACTCATCTCACACTCTCACATGCTAGCAAAGTAATGATCAAAATTCTCCAAGCAAGGCTTCAACAGTACATGAACTGAGAAATTCCAGATGTTCAAGCTGGATTTAGAAAAGGCAGAGGAACTAGAGATCAAATTGCCAACATCTGTTAGATCACACNTGGCTCACAGAACTCAGGGACACACTTGTTTACATTTACTGGTTTATTATAGGATAAATAAAAAGGATAAAATAAGACATGAACAGCCAGATAAAGAAGTACATAGGCAAGATCTGGAAGTGTCCTGAATGCAGGGGTTTCATCTGCATGGAGTTGGGGTGCACCATCTTCCAGCACATGGATATTTTTATCAACCCAGAAGCTCTCTAAATCCCTTTGGTTAAGGGTTTTTATGCAGGTTTCATTACATAGGCATGCGTGTATGTGTGTTAAGTCGCTTCAGGTGTGTCCAACTTTTTGCGACTCGCTCTTCTGATCGTGGGATTCTCCACACAAGATTACTGGAGTGGGTTGCCATGCCCTCCTCCAGGGGATCTTCCCAACACAGAAATCAAACCCTCATCTCTCCCACCTCCTGCCTTGGCAGGCAGGTTCTTTACCACTTGGGAAGCCCCATTACATTGCAAGATTGATTAAATCATTGATCACTGAAGATTAAGTCAGCCTCAAGCCCTACTGTATTTCCCAGAGATAAGAGATGGACCCAAAATTCCAACCCTGTCTAATCTTCTGACTGGTTCCTCTGGCAACCAGTCCAACATCTTTCAGGAGTCACCTCATTAGCATAAACTCAGGTGTGAATGAAAGGAGCTTGTTATGAATAACAAAAGACCTCCTCTCACCCCTACCACTCTGGAATTCCAAAGGTTTTAGAAGCTCTGTGCCAAGAAAGGGAGGAAGACCAAATACATATTTCTTATTACATCACAGTTTTTGATGCCAAAAGCTGAGCCTCTGTGTGCTGATGCCAAATTGAATCTTGGAGACAAGAGTTTTGGGTGACACAGAAAAGAATAGCTTTATTGCTTTGCCATCACCAACTTGATGAGCAAGGTCCAGGAAATGGTGAAGGACAGGGAAGCCTCGCAGGCTGCAGTTCACGGGGTCTCAAAGAGTCAGACATGATTAAGCAACTGAAAAACAACAATTGCTTTGCCAGGCAAAGAGGGACACAGAAGGCTTGTGCCCCTCAAAGGTGTGTGCAGGGCCTGCACTCATTTTTTTTCTTGAAAAACAAAATTATTGAAGAATAGTTGACTTACGAAGTTTCAGGTGCACAGCTAGGTAAAGAAGGTGAAAGTGAAGTCGCTGAGTCATGTCCGACTCTTTGCAACCCCATGGACTGTAGCCTACCAGGCTTCTCTGTCCATGGGATCCTTTAGGCAAGAATACTGGAGTGGGGTGCCATTTCCTTCTCCAGGAGATCTTCCCAACCTAGGGATCGAACCCAGGTCTCTGGCATTGGAGGCAGATGCTTTAACCTCTGAGCCACCATTTAATCTGGCTTTAAGCAGTTTCCTCCTAGTGAGCTTCTCTGGGTCCTTAAATCTGGCCTCAGGTGGTCTCTTGATGAGGTTCTCTAGGTTATCAAACTATGATCTTCTTTGGAGTGAAGAACACTTACCTTCCATTATGTTGGGAGTTTCAGTTCTGGAGGCTTCTCAGGTGGCACTAGTGGTAAAGAACCTGCCTGCCAAAGCAGGAGACATAAGAGATGTCACTTTGATCCCTGGGTCGGAAAGATCCCCTGGAGGAGGGCATGGCAACCCATTCCAGTATTCTTGCCTGGAGAGTCCCATGGACAGAGGAGCCTGGAAAGCTATAGTCCATAGGGTCCCAAAGAGTCAAACATGATTGAAGTGACTTAACATAACATGTAGACTTATCTTTGTGCCCACTCTTCATCTCCAGTGATAAAAGACCCTCCTCCCTTCTAGGTACTGAGGGAAACATCTTTGCCAATTTGCAAGGGAAATTGATGCCCTGCCTTTAGGTAGATAAAGGGAGGATAAAGACCTCTTCCTGAATCAGTCAATTACCAATTGCCTTCAGGTCAAAATAATCCTTATGCCAAAATGATATATTTTGGGGTGGCATATTTCAAATCCTAAAAGATGTTGCTATTAAAATATTGCACTCAATATGCCAGCAAATATGGAAAACTCAGCAGTGGCCACAGGACTGGAAAAGATCAGTTTTCATTCCTATCCCAAAGAAAGACAATGCCAATGAATGTTCAAGCTACTGCACAAGTGCACTCATCTCACACTCTCACATGCTAGCAAAGTAATGATCAAAATTCTCCAAGCAAGGCTTCAACAGTACATGAACTGAGAAATTCCAGATGTTCAAGCTGGATTTAGAAAAGGCAGAGGAACTAGAGATCAAATTGCCAACATCTGTTAGATCACACAAAAAGCAAGAGAATTCCAGAAAAACATCTACTTCTACTTCATTGACTATGCTAAAGCCTTTGACTGTGTGGATCACAACAAACTATGGAAAATTCTTCAAGAGATGGGAATATCAGACCACCTGACCTGCCTCCTGAGAAATCTGTATGCAGGTCAAGAAGCAACAGTTAGAACCAGACATGGAACAGACTGGTTCCAAATTGGAAAAGGAGTACACCAAGGTTGTATATTGTCACGCTGCTTATTTAACTTCTATGCAGAGTACATCATGAGAAACACTGAGCTGGAGGAAGCACAAGCTGTAGACAAAATTGCCAGGAGAAATACCAATAATCTCAGATATGCAAATGATACCACCATTACCGCAGAAAGTAAAGAGGAACTAAAGAGCCTTTTGATGAAGGTGAAAGAGGAGAGTGAAAAAGCTGACTTAAAACTCAACATTCAAAAAACGAAGATCATGGCATCTGGTCTCATCACTTCATGGCAAATAGGTGAGGAAACAATGGAAACAGTGACAGACTTTATTTTGGAGGCTCTAAAACCACTGCAGATGGTGACTGCAGCCATGAAATTAAAAGATGCTTGCTCCTTGGAAGAAAAGGTATGACCAACCTTGACAGCATATTAAAAAGCAGAGACATTCCTTTGGGGTTGCAAAGAGCATGACGGAGCAATTGAGCGACAACATCCCAGTCCCTTCACGTGCCACTGCCTTAATTTTTGCTAAGGCGCTAACAGCTTTACCCACCATTCTTTTGAGTGATCAGTAAAATGATAACATAGTCAAAGGGTAAATAATGTCTTAGAGTATTACTGAAACTGAGCACAGCCCTGTGGGGGCCCTCCTGGGCACAAGAAGCATTTCTGTGTCCCACCCCTCACCCTCTCCCCTTGTTTTTTATTTTCAGGATAAAGGCTTTAGGCTCCTAGATGTCCCTAAGTTCCAGGGAGCAGATTCAAACAGTTGCTCATTAGGGCAGTAAGGGAATACAGAAACAAAGGAGGAACAGTCACGAAACTTTAGTGCGGTATTAAAGCAGAATCCTGGTTCCTCCCCAAGGAACATATATAACACTATCTTTGGATTCCTCTGCATGAAATAAGGCCCCCACCGATGTGGATGATGAATAACTTCAGGTGGACCACAAGATTCCTGGAGCATCACCCTGTTGCCTTGCCAGCAACCAATCAGGAGAAAGTCATGCACCCTGCAGTTCAGTTCAGAGACCCCATGGACTGCAGCATGCTAGGCCTCCCTGTCCATCATCAACTCCCGGAGCTTACTCAAACTCACGTCCATCGAGTCAGTGATGCCGTCCAACCATCTCATTCTTTGTTGTCCCTTTCTCCTCCTGCCCTCAATCTTTCCCAGTATCATGGTCTTTTCCAACGAGTCAGTTTTTCGCATCAGGTGGCCAAAGTATTGGAGTTTCAGATTCAACATCAGTCCTTCCAATGAACATTCAAGACTGATTTCCTTTAGGATGGACTGGTTAGATCTCCTTGCAGTCCAAGGGACATCAAGAGTCTTCTCCAACACCACAGTTCAAAAGTATCAATTATTCAGCGCTCAGCTTTCTTGATAGTCCAACTCTTACATCCATACATGACTACTGGAAAAAACATAGCTTTGACTAGACGGACCTTTGTCAGCAAAGTAATGTCTCTGCTTTTTAATATGCTGTCTAGGTTAGTCATAGCTTTTCTTCCAAAGAGCAAGCATCTTTAAATTTCATGGCTGCAGTCATCATGTAATACCGCCCAAAATTTTGCCTATAAAAACTCCCTGAAACTCATCGAGGAATTGGGGATTTTTTGAGCACAAGCTACTTGTCCTTTCTCGGCCCTGCAACAAACTTTTCTTGGCTCCAAACTCTGACGTTTTGGTTTGTTTGGTCTCACCATGTGTTGAGCACATGAATTTGTTTTTGGTAAAAGGAGTTTTGTATTTTCATTTGCTAGATCTAGCAACCCTAAGCAAGACATTACTATTTAGCACCCCATTTGAGGCAAACCTCTTTTTATACACCATGTTAACTCTTTGTTTGGAGAAGGCAATGGCACCCCACTCCAGTACTCTTGCCTGGAAAATCCAATGGACGGTGGAGCCTGGTGGGCTGCAGTCCATGGTGTCGCTAAGAGTAGGACATGACTGAACTACTTCACTTTCACTTTTCACTTTCATGCATTGGAGAAGGAAATGGCAACCCACTCCAGTTTCTTGCCTGAAGAGAATCCCAGGGATGGGGGAGCCTGGTGGGCTGCCATCTCTGGGGTCACACAGAGTCGGACATGACTAAAGCGACTTAGCAGCAGTAACAGCAACTCGTTGTTAACTCTTGCTGCCTCCATGAGAAGCTTAAAACACTTACTGAAATGAATACTTTCAGTCCCCAAACTGCAAAGACTCAGAGGACAGAGGCAAACTGCGGGCTGGGATGGATACTAGAGGTAAGGACATGCGTCTTCCTATAAAGCACAGGGGGAGGGTCTCCATTTCAGCTTGGTCACAAGCTCCTGTCTTTGTGTGTGTGTTTTTTTTTAATATATATATTTATTTGACTGTGCCAGGTCTTCCTTGCAGCATGCAAACTCTTAGTTGTAGCATGTGGTCTAGTTCTCTGACCAGGGATCAAGCCCAGGCCCCCTGCAAGGAGGGAGCAAGAAGTCTTAAGCCACTGGACCACCAGGGAAGTCCCACAAGCTCCTTTCTCAACCCATCTCTTCACCCCACCCTCTCACCAGTCCTATCTCTAACCAAGGCTGGTATCTCTGCAAACTCTACCCCCATAGAACTGACCACTACTCCCCACGGAGTTCTGAAATCTGGTTCCACCTTCTGGAAGGCCCCTGGGTGTCTGCAATTGCCCTGGTAGGGGGGCTCTGGTCTGAGGGGTGGGGGGTTGGTGATGGGTACTCCCTCCCAGGCTGTCACTCTCCACCAGACACAGCTGCTGCCGTTTTTCTCTCCTGTTAAGGACCTGAGAGCAAACTCTCCTCCCTGCTGGGAGAACTTCTTCCTCCCAAGATCACAGAGTGAGGGATATTCCCTGCTTGAGGCCCTGATTTCTCTCCAGCTAACATGACCTTGACCTATTCCCTTCTGGGAGGACAGCCCCCACCATATTAAGATGCCTTGCACTCCTTCTGAGCTGCCATTCCCAGCATCCCAGAAACTGAATGCTTGCTGCTGAACCGTCTGATCAAATGACGCCAATCTGCCCAGGGCTGGTTCCAGCCAAATGGCTCCAGCCCAGGGTTCCCCTCTGAAAAGGAGGCCACAAAGGGAGAGGTTTGGATGAGGTGGCCCCACCCATGGACCAGTCTCTAGGAGAGGCTCCGTAGGGTCTGGTGCAGTGAACCTCTCCCATTGCTGGGCACTGATCCGGGGAAACAGCTTTGCTCAGAACCAGAGTAGGTTTGCCCCCATAGAGGCGATGATGCATGTAACCTGGAAGCAGTGATGTGTTCTCCTAAGGAGGTAACAGGGGAGCTGGGCGTGTGTGAGCAGGTGGGTGTGAAGAAATGGGTGGAGGCTCCAGGGCTGGCGCTTTCAACTGCCCTCCCGTCTCCCAGGGGAAGAGAGAGTGAGGCCAGAAGACAAGCGAGTTGTCCAAGATCACACAGTGACTGAGGCCTAGAACTCAGGGCTTTGGGTTCTCCACTGGGATAGGAGGCCTCATGGTTACGTGGCAAATTCTCCCTCTACTTCTAGAGGGGGGAAGGGTGGAGTTTCCTGGTGAACCTTATGCCAGAAGGGACTCTTGGGGCTAATTCAGTCACTCCTCCCCTCCCAGACCAGAACCCTAGCTACTGCTATTGGACTTAAAAGATCAGGGAGACTGGCTCTGGAGTCCTGGCTGGACACCTTCTGGTTTAAGCAGGATGGCTTCCTACACGTGTGGACACCTAGAGCAGAGGAAGCTGGGTGCCACAGACTACTGCCACCTGTATCACTCTGCAGGGTGGCGCTCAGGCCACTCTTTGCAGGCCTGGAGAAGAGCATGTACAGAGGCTGCCACCAGCTGGCTCCCCTTCTCTGTGCTGGCTTGTTGCATATTTCAGAGGTGGCTCCCACAGTATACCCCAGCGCCTTCTTACAATGTGCTTTGACACATGTCCCATTAAGACATGCAGTCTGTATGCCCTGCCCTCTCATTTGGGCAACTTTATGACTACCGCAGAAACAATGCTATATGACTTCTATAACTGAGTCATGAAAGGCAACACAGTTTCTGCCTGATTCTTTCAGGACTCTTGCTCTTAGACCCTAACTCCTGGGCTGCAAGAAAGCCCAGGCCCAGGCCAGCATAGGTGGAGGTACAATGCCTGCAGCCAGCATCTGAGTGAGCAACTTTTGCACTGACTTTTGCCCCAGCCACCATCTGACTTGACCTGCATACTGATATCTCAGTAGGCAGACAGAGTGATCTCATATTCCCATCTCTTTAAGAATTTTCCACAGTTTGTTGTGATCCACACAGTCAAAGGCTTGAGTGTAGTCAATGAAGCAGAAGTAGTTGTTTTTCTGGAATTCCTTTGCCTTTTCTATGATCTGACAGGTGTTGGCAATTTGATCTCTGGTTCCTCTGCCTTTTCTAAACCCAGCTTGAACATCTGGAAGTTCTCAGTTCATGTACTGCCAAAAGATTTTGAGCATTACCTTGCTAGCATGTGAAATGATTGCAATTATGCAGTAGTTTGAACATTCTTTGGCATAACCTGTCTTTGAGATTGGAATGAAAACTCCACACAAAAGACTCCAAGAGAGAACAGTCCGGCTGAGTTCAATCAAACTCCAGAACCATAAGAGATACTGTTCTTGTTTCATCCCACAAAGTTTTGGGGTGGTTGGTTATACAATAGTGATTGGAATATATTCTATTCCAGGCTCCATCCTGCACCATGAGTGGCCTCAGCACCCCAGAACCTCTGTTCAAACTCTACACGCTCCCTGGGTCCCCCTGCACAACAGGCACCATTGGCCAGCCCTTGGGCTTAGAAATACCCATCCCTGCTGTCCTAGAGGAGATAAGGTGGGCAGAAACCAGCTCAGGTCTGGAAAGTGGGCTGGAGGTCTAGAGGCCAGGGACCCAGAGTGTGGTCTAAACTGGGACATGGTCTCTTGGTCCCAGTGGGGCTGGGAGCAGGCAGGGCAGGACCAGAGTGAGGTCTTCTGAAGCACAGAACCCAAGGGTGAGTACTTTATATCTGCCATTTCTTTTTTATTTTTTAAACTCTTATTAATGTGGCTGTGCCAGATCTTATATATATAATTTTATTCATTTGTGTCTGTATGTATTTTGGCTGTGCTGGGTCTCAGCTGCTTAAGGGCTTCCTCTAGTTGTGGAGAGTGGGGGCTATTCTTCATTGTAGTGCACAGGCTACTCATTGCAGTGGCTTCTCGTGGCGGAGCGTGGCCTCTAGGGTGCATAGGTTTCAGGAGCTGCTGCACATGGGCTCAGTATTTGTGGCTCTCGAGCCCTGGAGCACAGCTTCAGTAGCTATGGTGCTTGGGCTTACTGCTCTGCAGCATGTGGGCTCTTCCTGGATCAGAGATCGAACTCGTGTCCCCTGCATTGGCAGGCGGATTCTTTACCACTAAGCCACGAGGGAAGACCTATCTGCTCTCTCTTGATCCTCCCCCAGCCCTGCCCCACTGGGGTCATCGTCTTTGTTCCCCATGAGAACACACAGGTTGGCAGAGAGTAAGTCACAAGGTACAGACACCCCAGCAGCAGCCCAGGTCAGATGGTAGCCTTTGTCAAACCATAAGGCTCCCAAGGCCCTCCTTGGCTCAAAGACACTTGATTGAGCATTTCTCAGACATGTAGTCTACCTACCTTTATTTAAAAACCAAACAAAACTGTACCCACTTTAGACTAAATGGGGAGGCCAAGGAAGCCTGAAATAGGAGACCCAGCCTTGACCGTGGGGGATGACGCTGGAAGTCAGAGGGCTGGAAGCGTCCAGCTGCTATCCATCCAGGAGCCCAGTCCTGTTGGAGGTCACCAAACCGGTGGCGGAGACTCATTTATCTCTTTAACTCCCCACCAAGGGATCTCTTTATCAGCTGCCCAGTCCTTAAACCCAATGTTCACCCTGAGGAGTGTCTTTTAAAGCCATTTGGCCTTGAGAAAGGCAGGCTGCCCCTTATCGCTCTGTTTTGTTCTGTGTTGGCTTCCTGGTGGGTTATCAGGGGAAGCTTTGGTTTCTTCTCCTGTTATCTCCCTGCTGGGTTTCAAAGCTGCCCTCAGCAGCTCCTGGGTGCCCCACCCTGCAGAGAATAGACAGCTGCAGGGGCAGGAGCTTTCCCTTCCAGTCAGTCCTTCCTGTGTCCCAACTCCTGGAACTTGTCTGCCCCTCGCCCACCTGGGGACTCAACAAGGCTGGCTGGGTGTCACTCATGGCTTCTCCAGGGACATATGACATTATGAGGGTGAGCCTCACGGAACCTAGATTTGGGGAGTTCACAGAGCAACCACTTACAAACAAGCAAACCAATGTTGGCTTCTTGCTTTACTTTTGTATTTTTTATTTATTTGCCAGATACATTACAGAAAGCAGCTTCTTTTATTTCTTAAGAAAGGATGTTTTAACTCCTAATGAGGCAAATTCCCTGGTGACCTGGTGGTTGGGATCTGTGCTTTCGCTACAGAGGGACTGGGTTCAATCCCTGGTCATGGAACTAGGATCCCACAAGAGGCACAGTGCGGCCAAAAGACAAAACAAACAACAGACCCAACTCCCAAAGAGTAGGAAGGCGATAAAGTCAGATTAAAATGATGGTGGGCCTGCATTCCCAGACCTACCCTCTGACAAGAAAGGATGCCTGGCAGCCTGACATGATCTCTGAGCCTGTGAGAACCTTGTCTGGGTTGCATCAGCTCCTGGATAGGTATTCAGACTCAGATCTAAGGAAATGAGGCTCTGGGGATTCCACAGAGCTGCCAGGTCCTTGCACATACATGGCTGTCTCAGGGCCGGCATAGCACCTTCGCTTGCCCTGAATCCCCACTCCCTCCCCCCACGCCCACACTCACGCTGCAGACACAGCCCAGTCGTCTCCTCCTCTACGCAAAATCTGCTTTGTGGGTGTGAGATCTGTGTGGTCACACAGGCTCTGTGCTGAGAAGGGCCCAGTGCTTGGTTTCACGCTCTGCCTTTGCTATCTCAAAATCTGAGCAAATGGCCTTGGGTTTTCATTCTGCAAGAGGCCATACAGGTTATGTAGCCAGTCTTGCTTCCACAACACCTTGCTAATGTCATCTCTCACTCTAAGCTGAGTCTGTGGCCTCAGACAGCTGCTCTGCTTACTCCCTGATCACTCTCCCCTGAAAGCCCTG
>SJYW01045535.1:6802-22529 GCA_006410735.1 Raphicerus campestris | reverse complement strand
AGCCTCTTGATGAGAGTGAAAGTGGAGAGTGAAAAAGTTGGCTTAAAGCTCAACATTCAGAAAACGAAGATCATGGCATATGGTTCCATCCCTTCATGGGAAATAGATGGGGAGACAATGGAAACAGTGTCAGGCTTTATTTTCTTGGGCTTCAAAGTCACTGCAGATATTGACTGCAGCCATGAAATTAAAAGATGCTTATGGCTTGGAAGGAAAGTTATGATTAACCTAGACACCATATTAAAAAGCAGAGACATTATCTTGTCAACAAAGGTCTGTCTAGTCAAGGCTATGGTTTTTCTATTAGTCATGTATGGATGTGAGAGTTGGACTATAAAGAAAGCTGAGCACTGAAGAATTGATGCTTTTGAACTGTGGTGTTGGAGAAGACTCTTGAGAGTCCCTTGGACAGCAAGGAGATCCAACCAGTCTATCCTAAAGATAATCAGTCCTGAATGTTCATTAGAATGACTGATGTTGAAGCTGAAACTGCAACACTTTGGCCACCTGATGTGAAGAGCTGACTTATTTGAAAAGACACTGATGTAGGCACAGGTTGAGGGCAGGAGGAGAAGGGGACAACAGGGGATTAGATGGTTAGATGGCATCACTGACTCAATGGACATGAGTTTGAGTAAATTCTGGGAGTTGGTGATGGAAAGCAAGACCTGGCATGCTGTATAGTCCATGGGGTTGCAAAGAGTCAGACACGACTGAGTGACTGAATTGAACATTTATACAAGGAAGTGAAAGAGGAAGTGAAAGTGAAGTCACTCAGTCGTGTCCGACTCTTTGCGACCCCATGGACTGTAGCCTGTCAGGCTCCTCCGTCCATGGAATTTTGCAGGCAAGAGTGCTGGAGTGGATTGCCATTTCCTTCTCCAGGGGATCTTCCCGACCCAGGAATTGAACCCAGGTCTCCCGCATTGCAGGCAGACGCTTTACCATCTAAGCCACCAGGACTCTTTTATACAAGGAAGCATATGCAAATACTTGCAATAAAAAGTTGTTACTTCTGTATATTAGTTTAGTTATATTGCTTACAACTTCTGGCACTGTGAAGGAAGTGGTTTAATATAATGAGGTGTTGAATGGATTAAGCCAGTTTAGTCCTATGAAGAATATGTGTTCAAAGAAATCATTGTGCCAGAATGGATAGGTTTCAGTCAATATAATGCAACTGGGGGAAATAAAGCTATCTTTACTTGTAATTTTGCGATCTGTATTCATTTCAACATTTTTTTAGTATCTTTTATGTATTGGGCTTCTTTTGGACATTGATAGTGATTCCTGAAGAGTAGAGAAATTAAATAATTATTAACTTTACTGTGAAAATGTATGTTTAACTAAAAAAGGGGAAATATGTTAATGAGATAGTTATACTGTGCCTATAATACACACCCTAAACACGTTAGGCCTGTAGAACAGTTCTTCAATTTGTGATTATATCTAGAATATTTAGATAGAAGTTGCTGGAGTGAAGCCCTTGTTCATGCTGGGAACCAATCAATGAGGAATAAAAGCAACTTAAAAAAATCAGTTTGTATCCTATTTAATGGATCTTTTGAAGCATTATTATTGTAAAAGAGTAGATATTCCTTTCCTAAAAATGACCATGTATACTTTAAAATTTGGACTCAGAAAATTTTTCTTATGAACATACTGTGTTAGAAACCAGGGTATTCTTCATTAATTTTGAGAAAATATCAGAAATGTTATAGTTTGAAAATTAAGCAGTCTCCAGTTATGACTGCCAAGATCAGTGAGAAAAAATAAGGAAGATTAACAAGAAGAATCACACTAAAAACTTTAATAGGAACAGTGAAAACCTGAAGCCTAATGATATGTCAGCCTGCTTTTATAACAAACCAGCACAGATGCCTTTAAGCAATGGGATGTTTGTATGAAGCAATTACTGAGAAGCAGGTTGAGGTGTTAAGCTTGATATATTGTGGTCTTTTCTATCTGTTCCAATCTGCCTCCATGGTAACTGGGGCTCCTTTTCCAGCCTGACTCCCTTCCTGCTCTCAGTATTTTCTTTTATTGGAAAATATTCTTTGTTTGGGTACAATTTCATTTACGTGTATTTAGTTGGATTTTTAAAAACAATAATTCAAAACTTAGCTATATAAATTATTGATCTTTAGATTACTAGTCTAGAGAGAAGTTCATGTTAAGACTTGAATTTTTGGCCCCTTTCACTTTATTGCTTTGCTGGAAATATTAATTCAGTTAAAAAATTGTTTCATAATAACTTTGAACCCTTTAGAGAAAACAACTATGCACTGGTTATACCACTGGCATTATGAGTTACTGGTTCCAAATTTTGCCTTCAGAAAGCTGAGAGGTAAAAGACCCTGAAGAATATTGAGTTAATTTTTCATATTAGCCTGCTCAGTATTTTGCTTCTTTAATAATCTATCAATAAAGTGTTTTTAAACTTAATTTCTAATTCTTATCCCATACTTTCTGCATTTATTGAAAAGTAAATAGCATGCTTTCTTCTGTGAAGAGAAGCTGGACTTGCAGGCTCATGATTGAGGCATGAGTCCTGCCTTTGCCAGATGTTGCCTTGGTGACACTGATTACCTTCCTCAGCCTCTCTGTTCTTCTGTTTCTCATTTGTACTGTTAAGGAGGTAGTGGTTTAGTTACTAAGTTGTGTCTGACTCACTGAGACCCCTGATAGACTCTGTTCATAAAATTTCCAGGCAGGATTACTGGAGTGGATTGTCATTTGCCTTCTCCAGGGAATCTTCTCTATGCAGAGACTGAACCTGAGTCTCTTGCATTGCAAGTGGACTGTTTACCGACTGAACCACTAGGGAAGCCCTGTACTGTTTAGGATGTTCTATGAAATAGAATGTGTGACAGTTTATAACACAAAGTAAAACTTGAGCTCTTGTTATACAAACTGTAGTTCTATTTTGGTTCAAAGGACAAGGGGAAAATTTATGATTATACAGGGTTCTTCAAAAATTATGTATACTTCCCATTTCTTATATTTTTAATGTAATTTTCAGTTATGCAGACATAAATGAAATAAGACTATTTATGAACACATTGCAATCAGGACAATTATTAAAAAAATTTTAACAAAGAAGAATCTTAGTTATACTTTCAATGTCACATGAAATTCAGAAAAAACTATTCTATTACATAATTCAACAAGAAATAAAATAAAAAAGGATGTTTGCCATATTCAATTCTGATAGGATTTTCTTCTCTTAGAAGATGTAAATCATGAATTTGAGTATTTTAAAGCATCTGCCTCCAATGCGGGAGACCCGGGGTCGATCCCTGGGTCAGGAAGATCCCCTGGAGAAGGAAATGGTAACGCACTCCAGTATTCTTGTCTGGAGAATCCCATGGACGGAGAAGCCTAGTAGGCTACAGTCCACGGGGTGGCAAAGAGTTGGACACGACTGAGTGACTTAAAACATGCTACATGATGCAAAAAAAGAGAGTTGAAATACTAATTGCCTTTGCTTGTATGATCAAAAAAGAAATGACATATAAATCCAGGTCAGTGTGAAGGAAATTTCAGTTCTCTATTAGTCAAGAAGAAAAGTTGTTTTCCACTGCCTCAAAAACTTTAGACAGGAAACTTAAAGAGATTCTACATTTTTGGTAGTAATTGAATGGTCATGTAATTTCAGTTTCTTCCTATAACTATGTAAGTAAACCTTGGTTATGGGATGGAATAAATTAAAACTGTTTAAGCTTCACTTCTATTTAATTTCTCCTCCCACAGACAGTGGTATAAAATGTATTTTTATGTTATTATCGAGGAAAATGCAATATTAAAAATTAACCTTTATTCAGTGAGATATTATATATAAAACATATTCTAATTTTTTTAATTTTATTAAAATATAAAACATTTTATGTAGACTATGTAGCAAAATTCTTGAGGAGGTTGGAAAGCAGAGGAGAAAAGTCCATTAACTAAATGATGAGTATTAGTAAAAAACACTTTAGGTAACTGAACAGAAGAAATAAATATATTGATGTCTTTTCTTACATATCTCAGAATGATTAGGTATCCCATACTGCACTGTTGATCTTCTCTGCAAAAATCCATCTTCAGTTGTTTTCTGTCTTTAAGTGGAAATACTATCCATTTATTTGCTTAAGCCAGAGATATGTAAGGCATCCTTAACCCCACCTTTTCACCTATCACACCCTATCAATCAAGTTGTTGATTCTACTGTTAAAATATTTCCCTGTCCACATCTGTCCCTTTCTGTTGCCACTGCCTTAATTCAATTCTACTTTTTTTTTTTCTGCTGTTATGAATACTACTGTGTGAAATTTGTATACACATTTCTGTGTGACATATGTTTTCATTTCTTTTAGGATATACCTAAGAGTAGAATTGCTTTGTCAAATGCTAACTCTGTTAAACATTTTAAAGGACTGTCAAAATGTTTTCTAAAGAGATTCCACCATTTTGTATATCTACCAATAGTGTATAGGGATTCCAATTTTTCTACATTCTCACCAGCACTTGTTACTATCTTTGTGATGATAGCCATTTTCACAGGCACGCAGTAGTATCTCTTTGTGATTTTTGTTTCTCTAATGACTAATGATTTTGAGCATCCTTTCATGTGCTTATTAGACACTTGTTTATCTTCTTAGGGGAAATGTATAGTCTGGGATTGATTCTTAAATGTTAGCATTCAATCAAGTATCTGTAGGTGTAGAGCAAAAGCTAATCCATAGGACTTGAGATAAACATATGAAAAAAAAAATGACCCTAGGAAAAGAATAATAATTCAGGAGAAAGAATTCTCACTCTGGTGAGCAACCTGAGACATATAAGATCTCTTGCAGTCCCAAAAGAAGATGCTCCGAAGATGAAGTTTGAGCAGCAGATAGACTATCTAGGCGTGTAGCTTTAAAGACTTTCAGTGTGGGGAGGAGAGTTCTGAGACTTGCAGCAGGAGATGGGCGAGACGTCAGAACTTCTGGCTGCTGCACTGGACCAAAAACACGTGCTTTCCAATAAATGTGTGCTATTAGTGTATAAAGTTAGTTTATAAAGTTCTGTTTGCAGTTAACTTATCTTGGAGGCTAAGATAATAGCAGAGGACAGCCTGTATTTGGGGGTTTTTTCCCAGTGCAGGATGTGGTTATAATTTTCCATTCTTGAAATAGTGTATATTCCATATTAACACATGCTCTATTAATGTTAAGTATTCATATAATAAGCATGTTTTGGTTTCAAATGTAAAAATTAGCAAGTAAATTTTGCATTGATCTGCGTACTGGATTAAGAGCATAAGCAATGAAAAGTCTGCAACTTCTTAGACAATGGAATAAAAATAATCCAGTATCAGTGAGCAATTAGGCTCTTTCTGCTGGTCTTGCAGTAAGGGAAGGGGCAAAGCTTCATTCAGGGGTTGGATTTGCTGTGCAGCATTAACTTGTTTGATTATAAGAAGTTTTAAATATTAAAAACTGTTAATAGTGCATTTTTTTTTTTTCTATCCAGATTACCTGTTTGTGGTCCCATTCACTAATTTATCCTGCTTGTAAAGCTAGGGCCGAGATTAGAAGCCAGGAAGTGATTCCATTTCCCACTCTCTTAGTACACCCTGTTGCCTATTCTTTTCCAAGATGCACAACAGAGCAATTTAAAATGAGAGCCTTTCAGGGACTGTGTCTTGGTCTAAGAGGGGTCACTTAACATCAGTCTTTTGCTAGAATGTCAGTCCTATGGAAGAATATCTGCCCTAAAACTGGCAGTAGAGATTGGGGTAAAGTGTAATTGATTTCTCTTTTTACTTCCCTTTATTCACAATACATAATTAATAGGCTTTTTCTCCTTTTTTGTGTTTGGCAGTATTGAGTGAACTGGGGAGAAATAAAAGGAAGCTCTGTAAAGTAAATAAGTGAGCTCAGAAGCAATTTTCTAACACTATATAATAATGATTTTACTCTTAGTACCAGGAATATGTCACTATAGAAAATTTTTATAGCTATCAGAGAACTAATAAGAGGAAAAAAAAAACATTTGACTTTGGTGTATAAAATTAATACTAATGATAGTCATCAATAAGAATAATGAAAACTACATATCATCCATGGATAATTACCTTATGCATAACAACTATCATGAATGTCATTAATATCTGTCAAATTATTACTATAGATTTTATTTGATTACAACACTAAATTATGTTCAGATATGCTCAGGTTCTTCAGTTCTGTTTCTGAAATCTTAAACTTGAACATCTCACTCTTTCATCATCATCTCCTTTCCTTCTAGATTAATAATTCTGGTCAAACTCACTTTAATTCTTTAAACATCAGTTTGCCCATCAGTAAAATAAACACTGTTACAAAGGGTTATTGTGAAAACTGAATAACATCACAAAGGCAAAGTGTGTGGCAGAGTGGCTGGCTCATGGTAGACAATGAATGAATATTCCCTTCTGCATTTTCCCTGTTTTTTTTGGTCTTCAGATTCTGACCTTTCAAGTTTACTTCAGTTACTCTCTTGCCTGTATCCATAAGCCTCTCATCTCCTTGTCCTTCTTAAAAATTACTTCATATTTCACACACTTCTCTGCTCCTATGCCTGAGTGCTCAGTGTAGCAAAGAAAATTACATGTTGATGGATTGGTCCTCTACAAGTTCAGTTTCATTTGAACTTTCAGTACCCTTTATCTGTTCTCATATAATAATATGTTCTGTGTCCTCCTCAGTCTGAAATTCATACCTTATCATTTCCTCAAATTCATATGTTGAAATCCTAAACTCCTAAGATGATGATCTTGGGTGGTGAGCATTTGGGAGGTGCTTGCGTCATGAGGGTGGAGCTTTTGTGAATCAGATTCATGCTTTGTAGGGGGACGCTCTGGAGAGATCCCTACGTCCTTTCACCATGTGAAGATGCAGTGAAAAGGTGCCAGCTCTGAACCAGGAGAAGGCCCAGACTTCCCTGATGGCTCAGATGGTAAAGTGCCTGTTTACAATGCAGGAGACCTGGGTTCGATCCCTGGGTTGGCAAGATTCCCCGGAGAAAAGAGGAGCCTGGTGTCCATGGGGTCCCAAAGAGTCAGGCATGACGGGGTGACTTCACTTTAGTGACTAAGATGTGTCCAACTATTTTGCATCCCATGGATGCCAAAATGTGACCATACTGGTGACTTGATCTTAGACTTCTCCACAATTATAACCAATAAATTTCTGTTGTTATAAGAGATCTAGTCTCCTATTTTTCTATAGTAGCCCAAACAGACTAAGTCACCTTCTAGACAATGAATAACCTCACTATCTGATTTACAGAAAGGGTGTGATGCCCTCAAATTTGACTATTATTGGTCAACATGGTTACATTTGCAGAATCCTGTACTTCTTTTATAGGTCTTGGGAATACTAATGCGTGTTTATCCTTTTATTCAGGGTATGTCCTTCAACTTGTGCTTTTAATGCCATGTTTTTATCATTATTCTTTAGGGTCTTGCTCTATCAGTTTCTCTCCCTCCGTCTGTCTCAATCTTCTGTCTGTTTTTCTGTCCTGAATCTTGTTTCTTATCTCTACACATATTTATATTTCTTGTAAAAATTTTATTTTATTTTTAATATAAATTTATTTATTTTAATTGGAGGCTATACAATACAATAAAGTATTGTATTACTTTACAATACTGTAGTGGTTTTGCCATACATTGACATGAATCCGCCACAGGTGTACATGTGTTCCCCATCCTGAACCCCCCTGCCACCTCCCTCCCCATACCATCCTTCTGGGTCATCCCAGTGCACCAGCCCCAAGCACCCTGTATCATGCATTGAACCTGGACTGGCAATTCATTTCACATATGATAATATACATGTTTCAATGTCATTCTCTTTTAACTGAGGTACAGTTGATATACAACATTGTATAAATTTTAGGTGTGCAACATAGTGATATGATATATATTCAGTCAGTTCAGTCACTCAGTCATATTCGACTGTTTGCAGTCCCATGAACTGTTGCATGCCAGGTTTCCCTGTGCATCACCAACTTCCAGAGCTTGCTCAAACTCATGTCTATCAAGTTGATGATGCCATCCAACCATCTTATCCTCTATTATTCCTTTCTCCTCCTGCTTTCATTCTTTCCCAGCATCAGGGTCTTTCCCAATGAGTCAGTTTTTTGCATCAGGCCAACGGATTAGAACTTCAGCTTCAGCATCTGTCCTTCTAACAAATATTCAGGACTTATTTCTTTTAGGATTGACTAGTTTGATCTCCTTGCAGTTCGAGGGACTCTCGAGTCTGCCAGAATACCACAGTTCAAAAGTATCTTCAGTGCTCAGCTTTCTTTGTAGTCCAATTCTCAGATACCTACATGACTACTGGAAAAACGATTGCCTTGACTAGATGAACCTTTGTTGGTAAAGTAATGTCTCTGCTTTTTAATATGCTGTCTAAATTGGTCATAGCTTTTCTTCCAAGGAGTAAGTGTCTTTTAATTTCATGGCTGCAGTTACCATCTGCAGTGATTCTGGAGCCCCCCAAAATAAAGTCTGTCACTGTTTCCGTTGTTTCCTCATCTATTTGCCATGAAGTGATGGGACCATATGCCATGATCTTAGTTTTTTGAATGTTGAGCTTTAAGCCAACTTTTCCACTCTCCTCTTTCACTTTCATCAAGAGTCTCTTCAGGTCCTCTTCACTTTCTGTCATAAGAGTGGTATCATCTGCATATCTGAGATTGATATTTCTTCTGGAAATCTTGTTTCCAGCTTGTGCTTCATCCAGGCCAGCATTTTGCATGATGTACTTTGTATAAGTTAAATAAGCAGAGTGACAATATATAGCCTTGATATACTCTTTATCCAATTTGGAACCAGTCTGTTGTTCCATGTCCAGTTCTAACTTTCTCTTCTTGACCTGCATAAAGGTTTCTCAGGAAGCAGGTAACATGGTCTGGTATTCCCATCTCTTAAAGAATTTTCCACAGTTTGTTGTTATTCACACAGTCAAAGGCTTTGGCATAGTCAATAAAGCAGAAGCAGATGCTTTTCTGGATGCTTTTTCTATGATTCAATGGATGTTGGCAATGTGATATAGGTGCATGTATATGTATATATATATAAGCATACCTCATTTTATTGCACTTTGCTTTTGCTTTATTGCAAAGATACTGTGTTTTTTACATATTGAAAGTTTATTACAACTCTTAAACAAGTCTATTGGTACCATTTTTCTAAAGCATTATTTTTTATTTAGGGCATGTACATTTTAAAGACAAGACTGTTGTACACTTAACAGATTACAATATAGTGTAAACATACCTTTTATATGCACTGGGAAACAAAAAAAAATTTTTTGTGTGACTTGTTTAGTGTGGTAGTCTGGAACCAAACCCCTGCAATATCTTGAAAGTATGCCTGNGTCATTCTCTTTTACCTGAGGTACAGTTGATATACAACATTGTATAAATTTTAGGTGTGCAACATAGTGATATGATATATATTCAGTCAGTTCAGTCACTCAGTCATATTCGACTGTTTGCAGTCCCATGAACTGTTGCATGCCAGGTTTCCCTGTGCATCACCAACTTCCAGAGCTTGCTCAAACTCATGTCTATCAAGTCGATGATGCCATCCAACCATCTTATCCTCTATTATTCCTTTCTCCTCCTGCTTTCATTCTTTCCCAGCATCAGGGTCTTTCCCAATGAGTCAGTTTTTTGCATCAGGCCAACGGATTAGAACTTCAGCTTCAGCATCTGTCCTTCTAACAAATATTCAGGACTTATTTCTTTTAGGATTGACTAGTTTGATCTCCTTGCAGTTCGAGGGACTCTCGAGTCTGCCAGAATACCACAGTTCAAAAGTATCTTCAGTGCTCAGCTTTCTTTGTAGTCCAATTCTCAGATACCTACATGACTACTGGAAAAACGATTGCCTTGATTAGATGAACCTTTGTTGGTAAAGTAATGTCTCTGCTTTTTAATATGCTGTCTAAATTGGTCATAGCTTTTCTTCCAAGGAGTAAGTGTCTTTTAATTTCATGGCTGCAGTTACCATCTGCAGTGATTCTGGAGCCCCCCAAAATAAAGTCTGTCACTGTTTCCGTTGTTTCCTCATCTATTTGCCATGAAGTGATGGGACCATATGCCATGATCTTAGTTTTTTGAATGTTGAGCTTTAAGCCAACTTTTCCACTCTCCTCTTTCACTTTCATCAAGAGTCTCTTCAGGTCCTCTTCACTTTCTGTCATAAGAGTGGTATCATCTGCATATCTGAGATTGATATTTCTTCTGGAAATCTTGTTTCCAGCTTGTGCTTCATCCAGGCCAGCATTTTGCATGATGTACTTTGTATAAGTTAAATAAGCAGAGTGACAATATATAGCCTTGATATACTCTTTATCCAATTTGGAACCAGTCTGTTGTTCCATGTCCAGTTCTAACTTTCTCTTCTTGACCTGCATAAAGGTTTCTCAGGAAGCAGGTAACATGGTCTGGTATTCCCATCTCTTAAAGAATTTTCCACAGTTTGTTGTTATTCACACAGTCAAAGGCTTTGGCATAGTCAATAAAGCAGAAGCAGATGCTTTTCTGGATGCTTTTTCTATGATTCAATGGATGTTGGCAATGTGATATAGGTGCATGTATATGTATATATATATAAGCATACCTCATTTTATTGCACTTTGCTTTTGCTTTATTGCAAAGATACTGTGTTTTTTACATATTGAAAGTTTATTACAACTCTTAAACAAGTCTATTGGTACCATTTTTCTAAAGCATTATTTTTTATTTAGGGCATGTACATTTTAAAGACAAGACTGTTGTACACTTAACAGATTACAATATAGTGTAAACATACCTTTTATATGCACTGGGAAACAAAAAAAAATTTTTTGTGTGACTTGTTTAGTGTGGTAGTCTGGAACCAAACCCCTGCAATATCTTGAAAGTATGCCTGTATGTATGTGTGTGTATGTACGTATGTGTGTGTGTATATATATGATATATGTGTATATATATCATACATATATATATCATACATATATATCATATATGATATATATGTATATATATCATACATATATCATATATGATATATATGTATATATATCATACATATATCATATATGATATATATGTATATCATATATGATATATGTATGATATATATATGTTATATATATGATATATATGAACCACAATAAATCTAGTGGTTAACTTCTATCACTACACATAGTTATAAATGTTTTTCTTGTGATGAGAACTTTTAAGATTTACTCTCTTAACAGCTTTCAAATATGCATTACAATTAGAACTAGACATGGAACAACAGAATGGTTCCAAATAGGAAAAGGAGTATATCAAGGCAGTATATTGTCACTCTGCTTAGTTAACTTATATGCTGAGTACATCATGAGAAATGCTGGGCTGGAAGAAGCACAAGCTGGAATCAAGATTGCTGGGAGAAATTATCAATAACCTCAGATATGCAGATGATACCACCCTTATGGCACAAAGTGAAGAGGAACTCAAAAGCCTCTTGATGAAAGTGAAAGAGGAGAGTGAAAAAGTTGGCTTGAAGCTCAACATTCAGAAAATGAAGATCATGGCATCTGGTCTGATCACTTCATGGGAAATAGATGGGGAAACAGTTGAAACAGTGTCAGACTTTATTTTTGGGGGCTCCAAAATCACTGCAGATGTTGACTGCAGCCATGAAATTAAAAGACACTTACTCCTTGAAAGGAAAGTTATGAACAACATAGATAGTGTATTCAAAAGCAGAGACATCTGTCTAGTCAAGGCTATGGTTTTTCCAGTGGTCATGTGAAAGTTGGACTGTGAAGAAAGCTGAGCACTGAAGAATTGATACTTTTGAACTGTGGTGTTAGAGAAGACTCTTGAGAGTCCCTTGGACCACAAGGGGATCCAACCAGTCCATTCTAAAGGAGATCAGTCCTGGGTGTTCTTTGGAAAGGCTGATGCTAAAGCTGAAACTCCAATATTTTGGCCACCTCGTGTGAAGAGTTGACTCATTGGAAAAGACTCTGATGCTGGGAGGGACTGGGGAGAAGGGGACGACAGAGGAGAGATGGCTGGATGGCATCACTGACTCGATGGACATGAGTTTGGGTGAACTCTGGGAGTTAGTGATGGACAGGGAGGCCTGGCATGCTGCGATTCATGGGGTCGCAAAGAGTCAGACACGACTGAGTGACTGAACTGAACTGATTGTTTACTATAGCTACTATGCTACACTTTACATCCCCAAGACTTATTTCTTATAACTGGAATTTATACCTTTTGACCACCTTCACTCATTTCACACATCTTCTCTCTGACAACCACCAATCTGTTCTTTGTAGCTATGATTTTTTGTTTTCAATTCCATATGTAAAAAAGATCATACCGTGTTGGCTTTTCTCAGTCTGATTTATTTCACTTAGCATAATGTCCTCAGGGTCTGTCCACATTGTAGCAAGTGGGAGGATTTCTTTCTTTTTATGGCTGAATAATATTCCATGTACACATGTATCTATTCATAATTCACAGTTTCTTTATATATTTATCTGTTAGTGGACTTAGGTTTATTTCATGTCTTGACTGTTGTAAATCATACTTTGTTTCCTTTGGATATATACCCAGAATGGAAATTTCTGGATAATACAGTTGTTCTATTTTTAATTTTTGAGGAAACTCCATACTGTTTCTTAGTGGCCGCACCAAGGTACTTTCCCACCAGCAGCACACAAATGTTCATTTTTCTCTGTATTCTTGACAACATTGTTTTTTTCCCTCTATTCTTGGTTCAGATTGTCTACTTGCTTAGAGGGTGGCTGTTGTGAAGTATTGATGCATAGCAATTCTTAATGCCATTAAAAAGAATTTTCTAGAGCATGACAGTGATCTTGTATATTCTTCATTATGACTTGTTACATTTTTAATTACAAAATATTAGAGGAGCACAACTAAAATTTAGGCTTCCTGTTGTGAAATGATTAAATTATTTTATAGCTAGATAACAAAAGTTTCTTTTGATTGTCAAAATGTTGACTCTGTTCTTATGGCAACTTTTTAAGACATTTTGATAAATTAGTTCTTATATTTGATGTTGTTCCTAAAAATCCTAAAAATTGTTGTGCTTTTAAATAAATTGGAGATGGAAATGGCAACCCACTCCAGTATTCTTGCCTGGAGAATCCCATGGATGGAGGAGCCGGGTGGGCTACAGTCCATGGGGTCACAAAGAGTTGGACATGACTGAGTGACTTCACTTTATATTAGTAATTGCTATGCTTTTAAATATTGCTGTGCTTTTAAATATTTTTTATACTAGTAATTATATCTTGTGTTTAAAAAGCATATTCCTGTCTTGTCTCACCTGACAATTTGCTTTACTTTTTACTTTCCCTTATCAGATCCTAAGTTCTTAATAATAAAACTGTTAAGGTGTCTTTCCTGCTTGAATTCCCTATGTGTTTTTTGGAATGGCCATAGAACACAAAGATTTGCTTTCTCACTCTGTAAAGAAGAAGCATAATAGAAATAATTAGGTTTGCTTTGGCCTTCTTCCAATGTAATTTATTTGAAACATTTGTGATTACCAAATTTGACATAGAAGAAAGACTGGTGAATCACTATAAAAGTAGCCTTTTAAGTTTAATTATGTATAAGGAAAAATATTGATGTGGATGTACTTCAGTGATTGTATGTTTAAGTTAAAGAAGACATACTCGTGTTCATGCATAAATACTGGGAAAATATCTATCTCTAAAGTGATTTTCTTTCTAGGTTTCATCAATCAGGCATAATCATAGTACTTACATAATACAAACCCAAAGTCCTACCAGTTTTTCAAGATTGGCATATTCAAAATAAATTCTTACTCCCATGGCAATTGTTGACTTCATTCTTGTAAATTGATTGTGTGTTGTAACTTGAGAGGATTCTACTCTTCAATTCTGTGAGTGCTGATTAACATAACGCATTAGCCAGAGCTGTTAGTATTATAACCATAACAGGGATAAATTGACTACATTAAAAAATCAGCACTGATGAGAAAACTTTGAAGAAAACTTCAAAAGGTGTTTCTTTTCCTGCCTACAACATAATCTTGCAGAACTATAAAGCTGAGGCCTCTACAGGGAGGCCCTTTTGAGCACCTCCAAGCACATTTTATTCTATTGCCTTTGGCAATGAGCTATAACAATGTTTTGCTTACTGTATATTTATCATTAAGTTGGGTCAAAGCTTTCCCTTGTTTTAAAGCCACAATGTTAACAGTAAAAAAGAAAAAAAAGTTTCTTGGCCTTATGTTTCCCATTGGAAGAATGTCTACCTACCCTTCCAGTGACTGTGGGAGCACATGTTACTGTCACAATCATTAAAGAATGCTGCAGAAGCTTATCTACTAGCTAGAAGCTACATTGTTCTTATCACCATAGTCTTCTGAAAAAAGTAAAAGGAAAAATGGCTTTTTAAAAAAATGCAAGCCTCCGAATTCACCAAGCAGCTTCAACTATTTTGGCCCAAGGTGCTCATTTAGCACTGACATTTCATTCTGTTCCTTCAGAGTCACAAATGTTGTCACCAAATGCACCTGTGGCAGCTCACATTTAACGGGACTGAGAACTTCGGTTTCCATGGTAGATTTTGCCTTATTCTATGTAGATATAACTTCCCTGGTGGCTCAGACAGTAAAATGTCTGTCTACAATGTGGGAGACCCGGGTTCGATCCGTGGGTTGGGAAGATCCCCTGGAGAAGGAAATGGCAATCCACTCCAGTACTATTGCTTGGAAAATCCCATGGACAGAGGAGCCTGGTAGGCTACAGCTCATGGAGTGGCAAAGAGTCGGATACAACTGAGTAACTTCACTTCACTATGTAGATATAGCTAAATATTGTCAAGGTAATAGTCTCAAAATATCATTACCAAAAGGGAAACTTAAAAATATTTATAAACGAATGACAATAAATGTATTACCTGTTGATATTTATGGGATAATGTTAAAATAGTTCTTAGAGGTTAATTTACAACCTCAATTGCTTAGACTAAAGAAAGAAAAAAAGTTATATCAAGTCAGGAGTCAATAAAGGAACAAAAGTAGGAACAAAGCAAAATGAAAATGAGTAGAAAAAATTAAAAAGAAATGTTAGAAATAATAGGTTCAAAAAACCTGGAAGATAGTTACTGGAAAATATAATTGTGTATAAATCTTTATCAAGATTGATCAAGGAATGAAGAGAAAAAGCACAGATAATAGTTGCACTACAAAAAGACAACATGACTGAGATATTTTCAGATTAATAAAATAAATCTTAGAAGTCTGTGAACAAGTTTATGCCAATACATTTGAGAACTTGTATTAAATAGAAAATTTTATAGTAAATATAAATTAAGCCTGAACATAAAATAGAAATTCAAGTAAACCAATAAAAAATAAATAAGTAATCAAAATCTCACTCAACAAAGGATGCCATATAGCTGGATGGTCTTACAGATAAATATTATCAAACTTTAAAAAAAAGATATTTCACATATGCACACACACACACATATATATATATATAAATTGGTATAATTCATATATATAACACCACCCTTTTAGCAAAAAGTGAAGAAGAACTAAAGAGCCTCTTGATGAAAGTGAAAGAGGAGAGTGAAAAAGTTGGCTTAAAGCTCAACATTCAGAAAACTAAGATCATGGCATCTAGTCCCATCACTTCATGGCAAATAGTTGAGG
>SJYW01045531.1:0-13175 GCA_006410735.1 Raphicerus campestris | reverse complement strand
CCACTCCAGTATTCTTGCCTGGGAAATCCCATGGACAGAGGAGCCTGGTGGGCTGCTGTCCATGGAGTCGCAAAAGAGTCAGACGAGACTTAGGGACTAAACAACCAGAAGTGATAAATCAAGGTCAGGGAAAGAGCATCAGACAGACGGAGCAGTCTGCTCTGAAGGGGGACAAGAAGATGGTGGGGCACAGGTGTAAGAGCCAAATGGGCAGGGGTCTCGGGGGCTCTGCTGCTTTGCTCCATGAACAATGAATGGGAAGCCCCTCCAGAGTGAGTCTGGAGCAGGAGCACGTCCCAATACAGTTTGTT
This sequence comes from Raphicerus campestris, assembly GCA_006410735.1. Classification (NCBI taxonomy): domain Eukaryota; kingdom Metazoa; phylum Chordata; class Mammalia; order Artiodactyla; family Bovidae; genus Raphicerus; species Raphicerus campestris. The sequence continues at coordinate 12,864 of SJYW01045531.1, read as the reverse complement.
TTTTATAAGTGTCCCTAGGTGAGAGATGGAGTGGGAGATATAGGGAGGGAACAGGGACAAAGGCATGGCCATAGAAGGGCAACAGGAGGGGACTGGCCATGATGGAGGTGCTTGGACCTTGACCGCATCAGGATCGACATCCCGCTGTGCGGCTGCCGTTAAGATTCAGCACGAAGTTACACCAGGGGGAACTGGGATCCCTCTACTGTTTCTGACAACTTCATGAGGATCTACAATGATCCCAGAAAGTTGAATGAAAAGAAGTGTCTCTTGGTTTCAACATGGAGAGTGGAGGAGAAGGAGTAAGGGTGGAAGAGGGGAGACCAGTGATGAGTCATCTGAGCTGCCGGACCTTGGACCAGGGAGCGGGGATAAGAGGTGTGGATTGATTTCAGAAGTATCTGCAGTGTTCCATGGGCCGATGGATGGATGGATGTGGGAGGGGTGGGACTGGAGCAGAAAGGCAGATTCTGGCATTTTCCGGAGATAGGACACAAAGGAAGAGGAGCTGGTTTGGTAGTGGGGATGAGGGGGTGAGCCTGGCCAGCTCCTGGTTGGGCAGCTCAGGTTAAGGAGGCCATGAATGATCTATGTAAAGGTTCTGAAAAAGAGAAATAAAGGTGACATTTCTCCTCTACCCCCTTCCCAAGTCCCAGTGCCTTCCTTCTAGGAAAACATCAGAGAGTAAGCACCTTTGGTCTGGTGGCTGCCCGGGAATTACACTTGGCGTCCTTTCTCNCCACTCCAGTATTCTTGCCTGGGAAATCCCATGGACAGAGGAGCCTGGTGGGCTGCTGTCCATGGAGTCGCAAAAGAGTCAGACGAGACTTAGGGACTAAACAACCAGAAGTGATAAATCAAGGTCAGGGAAAGAGCATCAGACAGACGGAGCAGTCTGCTCTGAAGGGGGACAAGAAGATGGTGGGGCACAGGTGTAAGAGCCAAATGGGCAGGGGTCTCGGGGGCTCTGCTGCTTTGCTCCATGAACAATGAATGGGAAGCCCCTCCAGAGTGAGTCTGGAGCAGGAGCACGTCCCAATACAGTTTGTTTTTTATAAGTGTCCCTAGGTGAGAGATGGAGTGGGAGATATAGGGAGGGAACAGGGACAAAGGCATGGCCATAGAAGGGCAACAGGAGGGGACTGGCCATGATGGAGGTGCTTGGACCTTGACCGCATCAGGGTCGACATTCCGCTGTGCGGCTGCCGTTAAGATTCAGCACGAAGTTACACCAGGGGGAACTGGGATCCCTCTACTGTTTCTGACAACTTCATGAGGATCTACAATGATCCCAGAAAGTTGAATGAAAAGAAGTGTCTCTTGGTTTCAACATGGAGAGTGGAGGAGAAGGAGTAAGGGTGGAAGAGGGGAGACCAGTGATGAGTCATCTGAGCTGCCGGACCTTGGACCAGGGAGCGGGGATAAGAGGTGTGGATTGATTTCAGAAGTATCTGGAGTGTTCCATGGGCCGATGGATGGATGGATGTGGGAGGGGTGGGACTGGAGCAGAAAGGCAGATTCTGGCATTTTCCGGAGATAGGACACAAAGGAAGAGGAGCTGGTTTGGTAGTGGGGATGAGGGGGTGAGCCTGGCCAGCTCCTGGTTGGGCAGCTCAGGTTAAGGAGGCCATGAATGATCTATGTAAAGGTTCTGAAAAAGAGAAATAAAGGTGACATTTCTCCTCTACCCCCTTCCCAAGTCCCAGTGCCTTCCTTCTAGGAAAACATCAGAGAGTAAGCACCTTTGGTCTGGTGGCTGCCCGGGAATTACACTTGGCGTCCTTTCTCTACTTGCTCTACCAGCCCTAATGCCTGCCACCTGGGACTCTGGGTCTGCAGAGAGGCTGGGGTCACTCCCGAAGGCCCCGCCCTCGCACAGCCGCCTCTCCCCTCCCCCACTCCTCCCTTCACTCCTATGCATCTCCACGGGGGGCCTCTGCCTGCTTTCTAGCAGCAGCCCTCATTTTCTTCCTCTTTCTTTCACTTTCTTCCTTGGCAGATAGTGTGGGAAGTGCGTGGAGATGCTCAACTCTGCAGCTGGTGGGCCTGGAAACATGGGGCCTGCTGTCTACCATCCACCAGCTGGCTCTGCTCAGCTGAGCAGGTGCATCCCCACCTCTAGGCTGAGGGCTGGAGACAGAAGACTTGCCCTCTGGAGACCTCCCTGGTGGTCTAGTGGTTAAGACTTCACCTTCTAATCCAGGGGCTGTGGGTTCAATCTCTGGTTGGGGAGGTAAGATCCTACATGACTCATGACCAACTGCCCCCCAGCCCTCGCCAAGAAAAAAGAAGACTCGCGGGCTGGCAGGAAAGGGCACGCGGAGAGAAGCATGTATACAGTGAAGAGCACCCTTGAAAACTGCCTAGTAAGGCGCCATATTACAGACCCGCAAGACAGTTTCCTTTCCGAGTTGGAAGAGACCATCACTGATAAAGCTGCCAACATTCACTTAGGAGCCACGTTGCACAAACCAACTTCCCACATCTGTAAATGCTGGAACTGGGCTCAACACCAAGAGAGGCCGGCTCTGGAAGGTTCCCAGGAACTGCCACTGGCTGGGGAGCAGCAGGGCCAGGAGAATTCCTCCAACTCATTCCAGGGCTGCAGGGAGCTCCACAAGCTCACTGTAGTTATTACTCTTAGTTTTCTGCCAAGTGTATATTGTTCTCATGGAAGCAACATGTGTACATGACATGACTCTTCTATACTCTTTTCCATATGGCTGGCTAATCATGCCTGGCACAGACCCCACTGTTCAAAGTCCTGAAGGAAAGGGTGGATGAGAGGCCCTTCAGATCCCTGCTAATTTTAAGATCTATTCTTCTCTTGGTGCAGTGGTAAAAACCCACCTGCCAGTGCAGGAGATGAAAGAGACCCAGGTTTGATCCCTGGATCAGAAAGATCCCCTGAGGAGGAAATGGCAATCGACTCCAGTATTCTTGCCTGAAAAATCCCATGGACAGAGGAGTCTGGAGGGATACAGTCCTTGGGGTTGCACAGAGTTGGACATGACTTGGCACTTCTAGATCTTTTTCTATCTATTTACACATATATATGCATAATTTTTACATGAATAGAAACATACTATACATATTCTACAACTTAATATTTTCATTGAATAAAATCTTGTTCTTTTCCCCACACATCAACTAATCCATTGTATGAATATTCTATAATATTTTGTAACCATCTGCCATTGTTAAGCATTTTTAATTGTGCCCAGTTTTGCTATAACAAATATAACTATAGTCTATGTACATGTATCTTTGAATATTTATGTTATTTCTAGAAATAAATGAAAAGACATGGAATTATTAAACATTCCAAGTACATACATCTGAATATTTATGTGTTACTTCTGGAAATGAATAGATATGAAATTGCTATAATTTAAAAATTTTGAAACTACCACTAAATTGTCCTCCAAAAGTATTTCATAGTTTTCACTCCCAACCACACTGTTCCTCAATATGATATCTTGGGCTTCCCTGGATTGCAAGAATCCACCTGCAATGAGACAGACCTGGTTTTGATCCTTGCATTGGGAACATTCCCCCGGAGGAGGGCATGGCAACCCACTCCAGTACTCTTGCCTGGAGAATCACCATGAACAGAGGACCTTGGCAGGCTTTAGTCCATGGGGTTGCAGTGAGTCGGATATGACTGAGTGAATAAGCACATAGCACTACCACTAAATTGTCTTCCAAAAACATTTAATAGTTTTCACTCCCAACCATACTGTTCCTCAATACTATGTATTACCAATGTTTTAAGCTTTTGCCAACCTGATATAAAGTTCTGCCAGATTGGCCAATCTGATATATAAGTTCTGCTTCTTTGATACTAAAGAAATTGGATATATTTTCAAACATTTAGTGGCAATTTCTATTCTTTTGAGGAACTTGTTTATATTTTTAAATGTTTTCCATTGGGGTGTTTCCATGTTTCTTGTAGATGTTTCAGTTCAGTTCACTTGCTCAGTCGTGTCTGACTTTTTGCGACCCTGTGGACTCCAGGCCTCCCTGTCCATCATCAACTCCTAGAGTTGGCTCAAACTCATGTCTTTTGAGTTGGTGATGCCATCCAACCATCCCATCCTCTGTCATCCCCTTCTCCTGCCTTCAATCTTTCGCAGCATCAGGGTCTTTTCCATAGAGTCAGCTCTTCACATCAGGTGGCCAGAATATTGTAGATGTTTAGGAGCTCTTTTATGATGGATATTAATTTTTCACTGTAAATACTTCTCTTCATCTGACACTTGTGTTTTATTTGTATATAGTGTCTTTAAATCAGCAATATTTTTTCTTTTTTTAAGGATGCCTTCTGGGTAGTTAAGATTTGCTCAAGTAGGTCTTCTCTGCCTAACAATTATACTTTTGTGGAATTTCTTTTTATTTTCTTCTAATACGTCTATAGCTTTACTTTTTATGTTTATCCCTGGAATTTCTACTAACTTATGATACAGACAGGGCTCTGGCTTTACATTTTTTCCAAAGGTCTTGGTTTCAGCTGTCTCAGTGCCAATTACTGACTATTCTTTTCATTTCCCACCAATTTGAAATACCACATTGATAATATATCAAATTCCAACATACACACACATCTCTCTCCCAATCGTGTTTTTTCCTGTTATCTATATGTATATTTTAGCATCTATTAGGATCACACTTTCCTTTTTTTTTGTATTTTTATTTATTTTTAATTTTATTTTTGCTTTATTTTACTTTACAATAATACCATACTGGTTTTGCCACACATTGACATGAATCCGCCACAGGTGTATACGAGCTCCCAATCCTGAATGCCCCTCCCACCTCCCACCCCATATCATCTCTCTGGATCATCCCTGTGCACCAGCCCCAACCATCCTGTATCCTGTATTGAACATAGGCTGGCGCTTCATTTCCTACATGATAGTATATATGTTTCAATGCCATTCTGTATCACTGTAGTATGTGTGATGTCTGATATGAAACATCCACCACTTCTATCACCACCATTTTTTAGCTATTCCTTTTTTTAAAATTGGAGGATAACTGCTTTAAAATGTTGTGTTGGTTTCTGCTGTACAATATCACTTTTTAAGCTATCCTTAAGCCTTTTTTTCTTCTATACACAAATTTTATAAATGGGTCAAATTTCATTGAAAAAAATCTATAACTTAAGTGGGTTCGCACTGAATGTATAAGACAGTCTGAGTGTAGCTGACATCTCAGCAATATTGAGGCTTCTTATCCAAGCACATGAATGTCCTTTCATTTATTCAATTCTTGTTTTAAACTTGCATGTAGTGATTTATAGTTTTCTTAATCAGACTTTGCATATTTCTTAAGTTTATTCCTGGGTGTTATAATTTTTGTTGCTACTGTAAGTGGTATATTTTCCCATTACATTTTATGATTGTCTTTGGTAGTAAGCTATTAATTGCAATATACTGGGACCTTGAATATGGATGCTTTAATGAGTTCTTTATTTGTTTTAATGATATTTAGTTGATTCTTTAGAATCTTCTATTCAGAGAAGTATTAAGGAGCTGCAAAGATAACATTTTTATATATTCCCTCCTAATATTAACCATTTCTATTTCTTTTTGTTGTCTAATTTCACTGCTTAGAGTTTCCAGCACCTTGAAGGACTAAGTCTAACACTTGTTAGTAATTTTGAAAGGGAACAACTCTAAAATTTTACTGGTAAGCATAATGCTTGCTTTAAATTTCTGGGAGAAAAAATCTTTATTGAGCTAAAGAGGTTTCCTTTTATTCTCTACCTAAGACTTATCAGAGATAACCTTTGAATACAATCACTTCATTTTCAATGTATTAAAATGGATTGTAATTCTATTCTTCACATAAAAGCCACCCTCTTTTGGCTGTAAACGTCAATGACCATATACTTTATTCCACAAAGATGGTATAACCATTTCAGAAACCTCTGATGCCATTAAAGTTGATGTATGTTAAAAATGTAGAGCTAGAAATATTTTGGGGAGCACATTAAAAAAAAAGCACATATTTAGGCTGTTGTTAATTTAATATGAATCCCTCACCTTGAAATCATCAGGAATGAGGAGTTTTGATGTTCGTAGAAAATTCAAGATATATCTGAACATCTGTCCATCTCTGTCAATGAAATAGTGCTGTTTGAGACTGTCCAAAACAATGGGCTCTGTACCATCAAAAAGTCTTCCGATTCTGCGATAGGAAAGAGGGAACAGTGAAGACAATTAGAATCAATCGTTCGGCCACTAAGACTGAAAGCTACTGTTTTGTGTCACTGTCAAAGGCAGCACTTTTGAAGATGGCAGTCAGGGAAAATCACCCGCTACGTAGTTATGGTTCCCTGAGAAGTACTGGCCCCTGCTTGATAAATATCTCAAGACCAGACAATTCAAAATAGTCGCAAGCTTTCTAAAGTAAATTCTATTATTCAGTGTCTTTTACCTGTAAAGAAGATGTTCCTGACATGGTGATTATGGCTAAGTGCTGTCACTTTAATGGAAGATCATGTCTTTCCCTCTGTGTTACTTAAAACAACCTACTCTGCCATTTAAAAAAAAAAGTGTGATTGCTCCCAAGTGTCTTTTAAACAGAGTCTACAAAAAAAAGTGCATTTTTGTTTTTAAGAAATCTGTTTTCTGAGCTTTCCCTACCCACAAGTCCCATATTTTCTAAAAGTAAAGCAATGTCTATAGACATTATAGACATTGCTAACATCTACATTTAATTATAAAAATGAATACTGAGAATACCACTCATCTAAGAGTATATGTTTTTCATTAACAATATGCAGTCTAGTTTCCTAGGTCTCAGCAAAAATCATTTGTAACAGCCAGGAATCATTATAAAATATAAACATTGACCACCCAAAAAATATGACCTAGTTCTAGAACATAAGTGGCAATGGGTAATTTTTTAAAACAGGAATCTATAATATGTGTTTTCTGTTTATAGTTAACATTTGAAAAGTGTGCTATAGTTAAAGCATTTTGTATCCAATATCATTCATCTCTTTAAGGTAGGCTGAACCTATACACTTTAGTATACACTCAGTTAATAGAAAGTGGTCCCATCTATACTATGAACAACTAGAGGGCTGGCTAATGAAAAATAAATATCTTGTATCAGAAAACAGAATTTACACACTTGAAATCTCTTCCTTTGCCAAGAGGTACATTTGACTTTCATTAAAAGTGTAGGCAGGAAAATGGTTCCATTTTTAAAGAAAAGATTTTTGTGTAATTCATAACAAGTCTCTCTCTGATTTGGAACACCATTTTATTGCTCTGATGATGATTTTGAAATCATTCATTTCCTAGTCTTATTTTTGAAATGGGACAGATGTAATGCTAAATTGATAATTCCATCCCTCTTAAAATACAGCAAACCAACCAACAAATAGGAAAGCTGCTCCCCTCTTTCCCAAGAAAGAATGACTTGTGAATGTGCTTCAATAACAATCTTTTAAAGATAATTAGAAAACTCCTGTCCTACCTGAAGGTAGTAGGTGCAAAGAAGAAAGCAACTAGTCAGTCAGATCATATCCTTAAAACCCGATATATTTTTCTCAACTACTGTTTTCATCCAACTTTCCATGAATTGAGAGTGATCATGTAGGGTGTAGATTACAATCATCCAAGGATTCTACCTTGCATGCTACCTTGTCATTCATTTCTTATAAACACATCAATCAAATGGTAGACTATGTAAAGAAGAGGCAGTAAAACTAAAAACACCCTTAGTCACTTATTTGTAGTGTTTCCAGGACAGTCTGGTGCAGGATGGTAAAGAATGAGACTTGTTTGCCTGTTATTAAAACATTCTACTCTTCACTGTTAATGATAAATTTACAGTTGACAGTGGAAGAAAAGGGAGCTATATTTATTAACTGCTTTCTATATACCTTGCCCTCATCTAAGCACTTTATGTAACAAATCCATTATCCTCCTTTTAAAGATGAAGAAATAGGCTCAAAATGATGAGTAACTTGCCCAACTAGTTAAGTAGCACTGGGGGAGTTGGGTACAGTCTGTTTGATCTTAAAGGGGCCTCCCTACAATGATTGGAATGAAAAGAATTACCACTACTGAATGAACACTTTAGGTCTAGAGATTTCGTTTCTATCTTAGATTTGTTTGGCAAGAGTTTTATAATGAAATCCAAATGTGTACACTGATTATTTTTGTGGCCTGAGATAAATTAATATCAATGATTACAAGTCACTTTACTAATGAGATGAAAAGTAAATATTTTATTTTTAAATAAATCCCAGGCTTTTAATTTTTAAAAGCTCATTTTCAAAATCTAGGCTTGGAAGTGAGCCAGCACAGAAAGTGATCAAATAAATCTTCAGGGAGTGAATGAGGAAAGGAGTGACTGAAAGAGGAGAGGAATGAGGCTTGGCCAGTTACTAGCTGCAATATGAGCGAATCAACTTCTCCGAATCTCTATTCTTTTATAAAATTACCCCTTTTCTCGGGGTTGATGAAAAATCAAAAGGGGTCATGGCATGCTCAAAAAGACAGCAAAAGAAGGTACCCCAAAATAGCAAATAAAAATTTCTAGGAAAACAGCTCTTTGAAGCCTGAGGGCAGTTTAGGGTACAGGGTTTAAAGGAGTAAAAGGAACAATCATGGCTGAAGTGTATTGTTACAGACCTTTCCAAGACAGGAGAAAAGTGTCATGTTAAGAGGCAAGGAGATCCAACCAGTCCATCCTAAAGGAGATCAGCCCTGGGTGTTCTTGGAAGGACTGATGCTAAAGCTGAAACTCCAGTACTTTGGCCACCTCATGCAAAGAGTTGACTCACTGGAATCCCTCTGATGCTGGGAGGGATTGGGGGCAGGAGGAGAAGGGGACGACAGAGGATGAGATGGCTGGATGGCATCACTGACTCAATGGACATGAATCTGAGTGAACTCCGGGAGTTGGTGATGGACAGGGAGGCCTGGCGTGCTGCTGTTCATGGGGTCGCAAAGAGTCGGACACGACTGAGCAACTGAACTGAACTGAATTGAAGTGGTTTTAGGATACTATCAAAACAAAAACTCCACCACCAGCAGATAACAAGAAACTGCACAGTTGCAGTAAGAAGCACCTTTACATCTGATTTAGCTGAAGTCTGAAAGGAGACTCAGCAAGGGGACAGGAAGGTGGCTGTGGCCCTCGGGCGAGGCAGTGGGAAAAGAGAGGCTGGGAGGAAGAACAGGATGCTACTTGACAGATTAGAAACCCCACCGTGGAGCTGTCTTGGAGCTCGGGTCAGCAAGGCTGGGAACCTTCCAGCTTGCTCCAGGCAAGGGAGGGAGCACTCTGCAGAGCCAAAGGAGGGGAGGGCGTGGCCTGAAATTGGTGGGAAAACCCTCCGTGCTTCCAGTATCAAAAGTGGAAGCAGCATGGTTGACGAGGAGCCGAGGGGGGAGGGAGGGCAGGCTCGGAAGGAAGAGCTCGCGGCTGAATGCACGCACATTCCTGGCTGCAGTGAAAGGCCCCTCGGAAAAGAAAGAGTCCCTGCGTTTGAGTCAACAAATGTTATAAGTAAAAAAAGGAGACACTGGGCTGATTTCTGCTACCTTTAAAAGGAGGAAGGTTTTGAATTTGTGAAAACAATGCGGAAGGGCAGGGTCGTGCCAGCAATGGTAAACTGGGGTCCTGGGTCGGTTTCGAGGTTGAATGTGCTGTGGAAAAGCATTGTTTGGCTAAGCAAATAGAGAGGAACATGGACACAGGCTATATTTCTTGTGGACATATGAATGGAGTTACAAATCAACTGTTGTGACTTGTAAACGCTGGTGCCTGAAAACTCTGTGGACCTGATTATAGTTTACTAACCTTGGAGAACATTCCTGTTTTTCAACTGACCAAGACCAGGCTGGCTCCAGATGATGTATTGCCTTTTTTTTAAAAAAAAAGAAAAACCACTCACTGAACCAAGTGGCAGTACTGAGAAAAACTTCCTCCCACAGTTTTATTCTTTTGACATTTATTTTTTTTAACATTCTATTTTGGACAGTTTCCCTGTATGCCAAAGCAGGGAAAATACAATAATGAACTCCCATGTGTCCATCCAGCTTCTAAAGCTATCAATTCTTGTTCAGTCTTATTTCACCTGTACCTCTCTGCATCCCTCTCTCTGCTCTGGGATTTTTAAAGTAAATTGTAAGCATCCTATCATTTTTATGTGCAAATAGGTCCGTCTAGCCAAGGCTATGGTTTTCCCAGTAGTCATGTATGGATGTGAGAGTTGGACTGTGAAGAAGGCTGAGTGCCGAAGAATTGATGCTTTTGAACTGTGGTGTTGGAGAAGACTCTTGAGAGTCCCTTGGACTGCAAGNTCCACCACCAGCAGATAACAAGAAACTGCACAGTTGCAGTAAGAAGCACCTTTACATCTGATTTAGCTGAAGTCTGAAAGGAGACTCAGCAAGGGGACAGGAAGGTGGCTGTGGCCCTCGGGCGAGGCAGTGGGAAAAGAGAGGCTGGGAGGAAGAACAGGATGCTACTTGACAGATTAGAAACCCCACCGTGGAGCTGTCTTGGAGCTCGGGTCAGCAAGGCTGGGAACCTTCCCTTCCAGCTTGCTCCAGGCAAGGGAGGGAGCACTCTGCAGAGCCAAAGGAGGGGAGGGCGTGGCCTGAAATTGGTGGGAAAACCCTCCGTGCTTCCAGTATCAAAAGTGGAAGCAGCATGGTTGACGAGGAGCCGAGGGGGGAGGGAGGGCAGGCTCGGAAGGAAGAGCTCGCGGCTGAATGCACGCACATTCCTGGCTGCAGTGAAAGGCCCCTCGGAAAAGAAAGAGTCCCTGCGTTTGAGTCAACAAATGTTATAAGTAAAAAAAGGAGACACTGGGCTGATTTCTGCTACCTTTAAAAGGAGGAAGGTTTTGAATTTGTGAAAACAATGCGGAAGGGCAGGGTCGTGCCAGCAATGGTAAACTGGGGTCCTGGGTCGGTTTCGAGGTTGAATGTGCTGTGGAAAAGCATTGTTTGGCTAAGCAAATAGAGAGGAACATGGACACAGGCTATATTTCTTGTGGACATATGAATGGAGTTACAAATCAACTGTTGTGACTTGTAAACGCTGGTGCCTGAAAACTCTGTGGACCTGATTATAGTTTACTAACCTTGGAGAACATTCCTGTTTTTCAACTGACCAAGACCAGGCTGGCTCCAGATGATGTATTGCCTTTTTTTTAAAAAAAAAGAAAAACCACTCACTGAACCAAGTGGCAGTACTGAGAAAAACTTCCTCCCACAGTTTTATTCTTTTGACATTTATTTTTTTTAACATTCTATTTTGGACAGTTTCCCTGTATGCCAAAGCAGGGAAAATACAATAATGAACTCCCATGTGTCCATCCAGCTTCTAAAGCTATCAATTCTTGTTCAGTCTTATTTCACCTGTACCTCTCTGCATCCCTCTCTCTGCTCTGGGATTTTTAAAGTAAATTGTAAGCATCCTATCATTTTTATGTGCAAATAGGTCCGTCTAGCCAAGGCTATGGTTTTCCCAGTAGTCATGTATGGATGTGAGAGTTGGACTGTGAAGAAGGCTGAGTGCCGAAGAATTGATGCTTTTGAACTGTGGTGTTGGAGAAGACTCTTGAGAGTCCCTTGGACTGCAAGGAGATCCAACCAGTCCATTCTGAAGGAGATCAGCCCTGGGATTTGTTTGGAAGGAATGATGCTAAAGCTGAAACTCCAGTACTTTGGCCACCTCATGCGAAGAGTTGACTCATTGGAAAAGACTCTGATGCTGGGAGGGATTGGGGGCAGGAGGAGAAGGGGACGACCGAGGATGAGATGGCTGGATGGCATCACTGACTTGATGGACGTGAGTCTGAGTGAACTCTGCAGATGGTGATGGACAGGGAGGCCTGGCATGCTGTGATTCATGGGGTCGCAAAGAGTCAGACACGACTGAGCGACTGAAGTGAACTGAACTGAATTCATTAACTAGAGGATTGGGCTTCCCTGGTGGCTCAGATGGTAAAGAATCTGCCTGCAATGCAGGAGGCCCGGGTTCGATTCCTGGGTCAGGAAGAGTCCCTGGAGGAGGAAATGGCAACCCACTCCAGTATACTTGTCTGGAGAATTCCATGAACAGAGGTTACAGGTTGCAAAGAGTAGAGGATTATAAAGGTTCACTTAAAATACACATTAATAGACATTCAAATGTGCTCCTCTTTCTTGCTTTTTAGTTAGAAGTCTTTTGATTATGCTGCAAATAATGCAGCCCAACCACCAAGGAAATTAAGTTCCTTTTGGTGAAAAGTTACCCTGCTTCCTCACTGTGGCTCCCCTTCTCCCCAGCATTAAAGAATGTTCTTAAATGAAAGAGACATAGCTTAGTGTGAATATTAGTCATTAATAATTTATTTTTTCTTGTGTATTCTATCATTTATAGGGCTTAGGTTCTCTAATGTAACTGTGACTCAGTTCCTTAAGAATTTTGCTTTCCTGGGAATTCCCTGGCGGTCCAGTAAGTTAAGACTTCCCACTTCCACTGCAAGCAGCATGGGTTCAATCCTTGGTTAAGAAACTATACATCCCATATGCCAAGCTGCATGGTCAAAAAAAAAATTCTCTTTTCTTTTTTTAAAATTGTATAGTCACTCAGTTATTTGTTCATTCTTTCCACCAATACTCACTCAACCTGATCATGTGAAATACAGGGAATGCAGTGGTGAATAAACCATACTTTTGAGTTTCACGGAATTTAACAGTCTGTGGGGCTGGGAATGCAGATCAAGTGGTGTGACTGAGCATGCAGTGGGTATGCAGAGTGGGCTGTGGGAGTACTCAGGGAAGAAAAAGAAAGTTCACAGGAGAGCCTGAATCACCAGCAGAAGCTGGTACAGAGGTGGGA
>SJYW01045526.1:68758-93375 GCA_006410735.1 Raphicerus campestris | reverse complement strand
TCTTTTTTTTTTTTTTGCATTTGGGTGTCCTGTTGTTTCAGCACCATTTACTGAAATAACTGTCTTTCTCTGTTGAGCTGTTTTTGTTAGAAGCAAGTTGACTATGTCTGGGTCTGTTTCTGGGCTCACTGTTCTGTTCCATTGATGTGTGTCTGTTCTTTCCCTAGTACCATGATGTTTTGGTTATTGTATCCCTATGGTAAGTCTTGAAGTCAAGTCATGTCAGTTTTCTGAATTTGTTCTTCTCCCACAATATCGTGTTGACTATTCTTTATAGAATTTTGACTGGGATTGCAGTGAACATATAGACTAAACTGGGAAGAAGTGATATCTTGATAATAGTAAATCTTCCTGTCCATGTATATGGACTATCCCTTTATTTACTTCTTTGATTTCTTTCATCAGAGTTTTGTAATTTTCCTAATATAGATCTTATCCACATTTTATGAGATTTATGCTTGTTTCAGTTTGTGCGGGGGCTATGTAAATGGTGCTGTGTCTTTATTTCAAGTATCTATTGTTTATTGTTGGTATGTAAGAAAGCGATGGACTTTCTTATATTAACCTTATATCCTGAAACTATAATTACTTATTAGTTCCAGGAGTTTAAAAATTGTTGTTGTTGTTGATTGCTTGGTATTTTGTACATAGATGATCATGTTATGTGTGAAAATGACAGTTTATTTATTCTTTCCCATCTTGTATATCTTTTATTCCCCCCTCCCTTATTTTGGCTTATTGCACTAATTAGGGCTTCCAATAAAATGTTGAATAGGAATGGTACAGAATATATCTTGTATTTTTCTTTTTCTTAGAAGGAAAGCATATGTTTTCTTGCCATTAAGCATAAATTTTGGATAATTTTTTTTTATCAAGATGAGGAAATGCCCCTCCCGTTCCTAGAGTTATTATTCTTAGAGTTGTTAGAGTGCTTTACATGTTCTAGATATAAATTCTTTATCAGATACGTGACCTATAAATATTTTCTTCCATGCTGTATGTTAGTTTTCATGTTATTTTTAGTGTCCTTTGAACATCAAGATTTAAAAATTTTTAAGACTGTTTTATCTGTTATACATTTTATACTGTTATAATGGTGTCGTAGTAAGCATCCATTGCCTAATGCAAGGCAAAGAATATTTGCTTCTGAAGTTTCTTCTATGAGTTTCATCCCTTGTAGCTCTTAAATTTAGGCATTGTATTCAATTTTTAGTTAACTTTTGTATATATTGTAAGGGAAGGGTTCAGTTTCTTTCTTTTGGATATCCAGTGGCCCTGGCACCATTTGTTGAAAAGAGTATTCTTTCCTTTCTTTGAATTGGCTATTTTGGGCTCTTGAATTTCACATGAATCATAGGATTGTTTTTATTGTTCAGTTGTTAAGTGCAGTCTCAGGACTGAAGGCTCCTCTACCCCTCACTATCTCCTGGAGTTTGCTCAAATCAGTGTCCATCAGGTCGGTGATGCCATCCAACCATCTCATCCTTTATCACCCTCTTCTCCTGCCCTCAATCTTTCCCAGCATCAGGGTCTTTTCCAGTGAGTCTGCTCTTTGTATCATGTGGCCAAAATATTGGAGCTTCAGCTTCAGCAGTCTTTTCAGTGAATATTCAGGATTGATTTCCTTTAGGATAGACTGGTTTGATTTCCTTGCAGTCCAAGGGTCTTTCAAGAGTCATTTCCAGCATCACAATTCAAAAGGAAAAATTATTTGGTGCATAGCCTTCTTTATGGTCCAACTTTCACATCTGTATGTGGCTACTGGCAAAACTGTAGCTTTCATTATACGGAGCTTTGTCGGCAAAGCGATGGTTGTGCTTTTAACTATGCTGTCTATGTTTATCATAGCTTTACTTACAAAGAGTTTATTAGTTAAAAAACATCCAATTGGGATTTTATACAGTAAGTTGAATCTGTAGATCAGTTTGGAGAGTATGACCATCTTAACAATATTTTTGTTTTCCAATCTAGGTAAAAAGGTATCTTTTCATTTTTTAGGCTGTCTTTACTTTCTCTCCTCAATAGTTTCTTGTCTTCCTAGTATAAATTTTATGTGTTTCATTAAATTTATTTCTAAATGCTTTATTGTTTTTGATCCTGTTGAAAATTGTTTTATTATTTTTATCTTAATATTTTTCGTTTCTTATAATAGAAGTATAGTTTATTCTTTGCACAGTGTTCTTTTCACCTCCAAACTTGCTAAATTGACTTATTAGCTGTAAATTTTTGTAGGTTAATTTGATCTCTGAAGGTCATGTCATTTACAAGTAGAGTTTTACTTCTTCCTTTCCCATCTAGATGCATTTTATTTTCTTGCCCATTTTCCTTTCTATAATCTCAAATGCAAAGTTGAATAGACGTGACAAGAGTAAAAATCCTGCTTATTCCTGATCTTAGAGGGAGAACATCTTGTCTTTGACCTTTAAGCAGGATGTTAGTTGTGTTTTTTGTTTGTTAGTTTTGTAGATATCCTTTGTAGTAGGCTGCTGTAACAAATTACCACAAACTATGTAGCTTAGAACAATGAAAAGATATTCTGTTACAGGTCTGGAGGCCAGGGATGCAAAACCGAAGTGTCACCATGGCCACGCCTCTTCCAGAAGTGCTGGGAAAAGGCCTTTCTTTGCTGTTAGTGTTCCTGGAGCTGGGGTTGAACCACTCCATTTGCTTCCATGGTTACATTCTGGTTTTTGTTCTTGTCCAGTTGCCCAGTTGTGTCCGACTTTGTGATTCTGTGGACTGCAGCTTGCCGAGCCTCCCTGTCCCTCACCATCTCCTGAAGTTTGCCCAAGTTCATGTCCATTATATTGCTGATGCCATCCACCCATCTCATCCTTTGATGCCCCCTTCTCCTTCTGCCCTCAATCTTTCCCAACGTCAGGGACTTTTCCAATGAGTCTACTGTTTGCTTCAGATGACCAAAATACTGGAGGTTCAGCTTCAGCATCAGTCTTTCCAACGAGTATTCAGGGTTGATTTCCCTTAAGACTGACTGGTTTGATCTCCTTGCTGTCCAAGGGACTTTCAGGAGTCTTCTGTAGCACCACACCACAGTTTGAAGCTATCAATTCTTTGGCATTCTGCCTTCTTTATGGTCCAGCTCTCACAACCATACATGACCACTGGGAATACCATAGCCTTGACTATAGGGACCTTTGTCGACAGAGTAATGTTTCTGCTTTTCACCACACTGTCTAGGTTTGTCATAATAGCTTCCTGCCAAGAAGCAATTGTCATCTGATTTCATGGCTGCAGTCAACATTTGCAGTGATCTTAGATTCCAAGAAGAGGAAATCTGGCACTTCTTCCACCTTTCGTCTCTCTGTTTGCCATGAAGTAATGGGACCAGACGCCGTGGCCTTTGTTTTTTAAATATTTGGTATTAGGCTGGTTACCTTACCACCTCCTCTTTTCTCTGTGTCTCTTAAATGGACACTTGTCATTGGATTAAGTCCACTGGATAATCTGGGATGAGTTCTTCATCTTTAAATCCTTAATTTAATTGTATCTGAAAAAAAAATACTTTTTCCGAATAAGGTAACATTCCCAGGTTCTGGAGATGAGGACATGAATGCATCTCTTGGGGTGGGCACCATTCAGCCTCACCAGGTTGAGGAACTTACCTTCTATCTCTCTCGTTGGGTGTTCTTTTTTTTTTTTAATCAGGAAAGGGTGTTGGAATTTTTCAAGGCTTTTGCTGTATCTATTGGATATATACACACAGAAGTGGGATTGCTTGATCATATGATAGTTCTTGGTAGTTTAATTTTTACTGTCTTTTTCAGGAATGTCCATATTGTTTTCCAAATTGACTATACCAGTTTCCATTCCCATCAGTAGTACTTCTATGTCTTTTCTTCACATCCTTGCCAACACTTAGCTTTTCAAACTTGTTAATTATTTTAAATTAAAATATAATTGACATATGACATTATATTAGTTTTAGGTGTACAGCTTAGTGAATTGATACATGTTTGTGTTATAAAATGATTACAACAGTAAGGTTAGTTAACTTATACATATAGTTATGAAATATATTTTTCTTGTGATGAGAACTTTTAAATTCTTAGCAACTTTCAAATATAATGCAGTATTGTTAGCTATAATCACCATGCTGAATATTATATTATCAGGGCTTATTTGTCATATAACTAGAAACTTAGGCCTTTTGACCACCTTTACTCATTTCACCCACCTTTTACTACCTGCCTTTTGTGCCCACCAGTCTGCCCTCCATATCTATAAGTTCATTAAAAGATTTTTTTGGATTCTGCATATGAGTGAGATCATGATGTATTTGCCTTTCTCTGACTCATTTCCCTTAGTGTAGTGCCCTCAAGGTCCATCTGTGCTATTGCAAATGGCAAGATTGCCTTTTTTTTGTGGCTGAATAATATTTCTCTAGCTTTTTCTAGTCAACAGTTGATGGGCACTCAGGTGGTTTCCACGCCTTAGTTATTATAAATAATGGTGCAGTGAGTATGGGGGTGCAGGTATCTTTTTGAAATAGTTGTTTTATTTCATTTGGATAGAGTGGAATTGCTGGATAATTTGGTAGTTCTATTTTTTGAGAAACCTCCATACTAACCAATTTATAGTCCCCTCACCAGTTCGAAAGTGTTCCCTTTGCCCCACATCCTCAGCAGCACTTGTTATTTCTGTTTTTTCGATAATACCATTCCAGCAACGATGTGTGTGAGTGTGAGGTGATATCTCATTGTGGTTTTCATTTGCATTTCCTTGTTGAGTGATTTTCATGTATCTGTTGACTCTGTATGTCTTCTTTGGAAAAATGTCTGTGCAGATCCTCTGCTCATTTTTAATTAAATTGTTCTTTTTCTTTTCTATTGAGTTATGTGAGTTTTTATACATTTTAGAGATTGCATTTTCTCAACTCCACAAAGCCAGGCCTGCTATGGAGAAGCTGTTATTTATGTTGCCTAGGGCATTGCCTGAAGTGTGCAAGTGCCTAAAGTGTTCAAGGTTATGCACACCTTGCCACTCAACAGAGTGGAGCCAGTTATACATGTGTGCTCATGCATGGCCTGTAGAAACTCAGGTGTACTATCTGCAAGGGTGTGTTTGGGGTACTGGCTACATGGTGGAAGGATTTATGGATTGTTGGCAGCATGCGTATACTGGCTTGGGTGAACCTACTTCATTCATCCTATGAAGTTTATGAGTGGGCTTCTTGGTAAAGTTTCTGAGGTAGTAGAAACCTTTGCCCTTCTTGGGTTTTGTACCCTGGTTGCTGAGAGCCCTGATTTCTCTCCCTTGCTGATCCCATTATTGTTTTGGATGGCATGAAAAAGAAGTGAGCTTCTTGGGTATTATCCTGCTTGGGTGGACTCTGGTCACCCACTAGGCTGTCTCTTTGCTCATGGGAGAAACAGCAGCTTGAAGTTTCTCTTGGCAGTGATCTGTTGCCTTGGGGCAGGTGAGGTGATAAAGTTAAACTTACTAATCGCTTCAGTCCTGTTCTTGGAATTTTTGCTCTGAGTAGTGCTAAGACTTCTTTGCTGTCCTGCTGGGCTCTCACAAATGTCTTCCTGTCTCCAAGTAGTTGACAAAACCACTGCTTCTGTGGGAGCACCAAGACAAAATCACTGCTTCTGTGGGAGCACCAAGACAAAATCACTGCTTCTGTGGGAGCACCAAGGCGGTGTTGACTGAAAAAATAACACACAACCTAAAAGTTCAGAATTATGTTTTATTTCTTGGACAAATATAAGGACTTAGGCCCAAGACACAGCATCTCAGATAACTGAGAGACTGCTCCAGAAAGGCAAGAGAGAAGCCAGGTTTATAGGAGTTTTTGCAGCAAAGTCCATGTAGTCAGAACATCGGAAGATTACTGTTACTTAAGGAAAACCAGACGTCTCAAATTAAGGAACTTAGCACTTTTTCCTACGTATGAAAAGATACAAAATCGAGGCTCATAGAGATCATTGCTTTGAAATGCACCTTGGCTGTCTGGGCCAGTATCTTGTGCTCCTTATCCCGAATCTGCCCAGGGTGCTCTGTCCAGGGTGGCCTCACAGGCGGGCATTCTGATTCCATTCTGTGTCCTCAGGGCTCACCGTTGAGGTCGCATTGTGATTGTTCTATGGCCGCAGCATCCTTTTTTTTTTTTTTTAAACTGATATGACAGGCAATATTTTTTATTCTCAGCAGGAAAATCTTATTACAGTACCTTGATAATGTCTCTCCCCTGTATCTTCTTATTCTGGCTTATTAAAAAATTCAACATTTTCATATGCCATCCCATTGCCTTTTGGCCCGTATTGTTTCTGATGAGAAGTCAGTTATTTATCTTATTGGGGTTCTCTTGTATGCAAATAACCTTCTTTCTTTTGCCCAAGATTTTATCTTTGGCTTTCAGTATTACTATTTTATGTCTGAATGTGGCTCTTTCTGTACTTTTTTCTTACTTACAGTTTGTTGAGCTTTTTCGATATGTATGCTAATGTTTTTCATCAAATTTAGAAAGTTGTCAGTCATTATTTCTCAAACAATTTTTTACCTTTTCCCCCTCTACCTTAGAATTCCCAGTAAATCCATGCTCTTGCTTTTAATGGTGGTGTACATTTCTCACAGACTGTTCATTTTCCTCTCTGTTTTTGGAATTGCAGAATGTCTACTAATTTATCTACTAGTTCGCTGATTTTTTTCTTTTACCTGCTGAAATATGCTATTGAGCCTCTGCTAAATTTTAAAATTTCAATTTTATACTTTAAAACTCCACATTTTTCTTTTCCTGGTTATTTTTCTTTGTTGATGCTTTATATTTAATAAGATATTGTTATACTTCTTTAAATTTTGTTTTCTTTAAATCTTTTTAATAGCTGCTTTAGAGTCTTTTTTTGTTTCATCTGGCATCTGGGTTCTCTAAAAGGTGGTTGCTTGCTGTTATTCCTGTGTATGGCATGGGTCACGCTTCCCTATTTCACTGCACGCCATGATTTTCCCTGAAAGCCAGGCATTTTAGGCAGTACATTGCAGCAACTCTGGATCCTGACTTTTCCTCCCTCCCTGAGGCTGCTGTAATTTCATTTGTTTAGGGACTTGGCTGAATTCTTCTCGTGAAGTCTCTCTCTTTCTCCACATGCGTCTTCTGATGTTCGTTCCCCTTCAGATGGTACAGGCTGGGGAGGCACATAGTCACCCTGGGATGGTCGGGATTTTAGCAGAGTTCTTTGACGTTTCCTCTGAGCTCTTTGTTAAGCTATCTGTCTCCGTAGCATCCTCACCCCCTGTGAAGTGAAGTCGCTCAGTCGTGTCCGACTCTTTGTGACCCCATGGACTGTACGTAGCCTACCAGGGATTTTTGTCCATGGGGTTTTCCAGGCAGTAGTACTGGAGTGGATTGCCATTTCCTCACGCCCTAGTCTCCACTAATTGCCAACTGATAGTCCTGTTACTTTCAGCAAAGCTCTGTGGGCATGAATTGCTCCACGGTCTGAAATGCATTTTATACCTTTTACAGGGATAGTCTTTGAGGCTAGTCATTGATGTTCTGACCCCAGTAAGGCTCTTATTAGCTGTCTTTCCACCTGATTCTCTCCAATAAACTTCTGGTTGGTCTATTTTTAACTTATTATTCTCACATAGATACTTGAGAAGCAACCTCCATTGTTTCTGAGAGTGCCTTTAAGGCTTGACGTTTGCTGCCCTGTACCCAATGAAGTCAAGTTCCCTTGGGAGAGCTTTGGGCCTTTCCTTTTCTTAGGCTGCCTCTCCCTGTTGGGGATAACCTCTCTGTGATTGCTTTGGAAATATAGGTGGGGGCTCGTAGCTTGTTTTCAGTAACACCACTGTGTTATGTACACTGGATATTGACGGTAGCCTTTGATCTTCTCAGCCTTCCTCTTTTATCTTGGAACTGTTGCGCTGTAAATTGGGGGTGAAGATTTCTGGGCCCTCGTGTTCTTAAGGCGCTTGTGTGTGTGAGGCCTGGTGTATAGCTTCCACCCTGCAAGTGGGAGCAAGGTGGAGAATGAGCACTCAGACCTCTTGTGCTTGCTCCTTGAATAGAGCTTCTGCCACCAAGAGTTAGGGGGCATGAGAAGTATTGGCAGCCTGTTGCTCCTGGTTGTATACTATTGGCCTGAACTAGGAACTGAGGGACTAAGGAGTATTCTGTTCTCAATCTTAGGTTGAGCAGTCTTGCTGAACAGGTTGTGTATGTGTGGGGAGGTGGTGGTAACGGGACGAATGAGAGTTGGTAATGAGTCAGATATGAACTGTTGCTGTTCTTACTGAGATTTAGTTGATGTTCCTGAGTAATTATTTCTTTATTTGTTGTTGCTCTTGGTAAAAGGTTTTGAGATCCAAAAAAGACACTTAAAAAATTTTTTTTTACCAGTTATAGTTCTTTCCCTGAGGAGATTATTTACAGGTCTCCTTATGTTGCCATTTGGAGGTCAGTTCCATATTCTTTAAGAATTTGTTGTTCAGTCGCTCAGTTGTGTCAGCTCTGCGACCCCATGGACTGCAGCACACCAGGCTTCCCTGTCCTTCACCATNAGAAGGTGAGAAGAAGAAAAAGAAGTTGAGAAGAAGAAGAAGGTGAGAAGAAGAAGAGGAACAAGAAGAATGTTAGAAGAAGAAGAAGTAGAGCTAGAAGGTGAGAAGAAGAAGAAGTAGAAGGTGAGAAAAAGAAGAAGAAGAAGGAAATGAAGGTGAGAATAAGAAAAAGAAGAAGAAGATGAAGAAGAAAAAGAGGAAGTTGAGATAAAGAAAAAGAGGAAGGTGAGAAAAAGAAAAAGAAAAAGGTGACAAGAAAAAGAAGAAGAAGGAGAAGGAGAAGAAAAAGGGAAGGTAAGAAGAAGAAGAAGAATGTGAAAACAAGAAGATGAAGGTGAGAAGAAGAAGAAGAGGAAGAAGAGGAAGAACAAGAAAAAGGTGACAAGAAGAAGAAGTTGAGAAGAAGAAGAAGAATTTGAGAAGAAGAAGAAGTAAAACAAGAAGAAGAAGAAGATGAAGAAGAAGAAGTAGAGGAAGCAGAAGAAGAGGAAGAGGAAGAAGAAGACGAAGAAGGAGAGGAAGAAGAAGAATAAGAAGAAAAAGAAGAGGAAGAAGGGAAGAATAAGAGAAAAAAAAGAAGAATAAGAAGAAGAGGAAAAATAAGACGAGATAAAAGAGGATGAAGAAGGAGAAGAAGAAGAGGAAGAAGAAGAAGAAGGTGAGAATTAGAGGAAGAACAAGAAGAAGGTGAGAAGAAGAAGAAGAAGTTGAGAAGAAGAAGAACAAGAAGAAAGTTAGAAGAAGAAGAAGAAGTAGAGCTAGATGGTGAGAAGATGAAGAAGAAGAGGTGAGAAGAAGAAGAGCAAGAACAAGAAGCTGAGAGGAAGAAGAAGAAGAAGAAGGAAAAGAAGAAGGTGAGAAGAAGAAAAAGATGAAGAAGAAGAAGAAGAAGAAGAGGAAAATGAAAAGGAAGAAAAAGGTGAGAAGAAGAAGAAGATGTTGTTGAGAAGAGGAAGCAAGCGGGAAGAAAGAGAAGAGGAAGNTAATGGTGGTGTACATTTCTCACAGACTGTTCATTTTCCTCTCTGTTTTTGGAATTGCAGAATCTCTACTAATTTATCTACTAGTTCACTGATTTTTTTATTTTACCTGCTGAAATATGCTATTGAGCCTCTGCTAAATTTTAAAATTTCAATTTTATACTTTAAAACTCCACATTTTTCTTTTCCTGGTTATTTTTCTTTGTTGATGCTTTAAATTTAATAAGATATTGTTACACTTCTTTAAATTTTGTTTTCTTTAAATCTTTTTAATAGCTGCTTTAGAGTCTTTTTTTGTTTCATCTGGCATCTGGGTTCTCTAAAAGGTGGTTGCTTGCTGTTATTCCTGTGTATGGCATGGGTCACGCTTCCCTATTTCACTGCACGCCATGATTTTCCCTGAAAGCCAGGCATTTTAGGCAGTACATTGCAGCAACTCTGGATCCTGACTTTTCCTCCCTCCCNTGTATGGCATGGGTCACGCTTCCCTATTTCACTGCACGCCATGATTTTCCCTGAAAGCCAGGCATTTTAGGCAGTACATTGCAGCAACTCTGGATCCTGACTTTTCCTCCCTCCCTGAGGCTGCTGTAATTTCATTTGTTTAGGGACTTGGCTGAATTCTTCTCGTGAAGTCTCTCTCTTTCTCCACATGCGTCCTCTGATGTTCGTTCCTCTTCAGATGGTATAGGCTGGGGAGGCACATAGTCACCCTGGGATGGTCGGGATTTTAGCAGAGTTCTTTGACGTTTCCTCTGAGCTCTTTGTTAAGCTATCTGTCTCCGTAGCATCCTCACCCCCTGTGAAGTGAAGTCGCTCAGTCGTGTCCGACTCTTTGCGACCCCATGGACTGTACGTAGCCTACCAGGGATTTTTGTCCATGGGGTTTTCCAGGCAGTAGTACTGGAGTGGATTGCCATTTCCTCACGCCCTAGTCTCCACTAATTGCCAACTGATAGTCCTGTTACTTTCAGCAAAGCTCTGTGGGCATGAATTGCTCCACGGTCTGAAATGCATTTTATACCTTTTACAGGGATAGTCTTTGAGGCTAGTCATTGATGTTCTGACCCCAGTAAGGCTCTTATTAGCTGTCTTTCCACCTGATTCTCTCCGATAAACTTCTGGTTGGTCTATTTTTAACTTATTATTCTCACATAGATACTTGAGAAGCAACCTCCATTGTTTCTGAGAGTGCCTTTAAGGCTTGACGTTTGCTGCCCTGTACCCAATGAAGTCAAGTTCCCTTGGGAGAGCTTTGGGCCTTTCCTTTTCTTAGGCTGCCTCTCCCTGTTGGGGATAACCTCTCTGTGATTGCTTTGGAAATATAGGTGGGGGCTCGTAGCTTGTTTTCAGTAATACCACTGTGTTATGTACATTGGATATTGACGGTAGCCTTTGCTCTTCTCAGCCTTCCTCTTTTATCTTGGAACTGTTGCCCTGTAAATTGGGGGTGAAGATTTCTGGGCCCTCGTGTTCTTAAGGCGCTCGTGTGTGTGAGGCCTGGTGTATAGCTTCCACCCTGCGAGTGGGAGCAAGGTANCTTTGATCTTCTCAGCCTTCCTCTTTTATCTTGGAACTGTTGCGCTGTAAATTGGGGGTGAAGATTTCTGGGCCCTCGTGTTCTTAAGGCGCTTGTGTGTGTGAGGCCTGGTGTATAGCTTCCACCCTGCAAGTGGGAGCAAGGTGGAGAATGAGCACTCAGACCTCTTGTGCTTGCTCCTTGAATAGAGCTTCTGCCACCAAGAGTTAGGGGGCATGAGAAGTATTGGCAGCCTGTTGCTCCTGGTTGTATACTATTGGCCTGAACTAGGAACTGAGGGACTAAGGAGTATTCTGTTCTCAATCTTAGGTTGAGCAGTCTTGCTGAACAGGTTGTGTATGTGTGGGGAGGTGGTGGTAACGGGACGAATGAGAGTTGGTAATGAGTCAGATATGAACTGTTGCTGTTCTTACTGAGATTTAGTTGATGTTCCTGAGTAATTATTTCTTTATTTGTTGTTGCTCTTGGTAAAAGGTTTTGAGATCCAAAAAAGACACTTAAAAAATTTTTTTTTACCAGTTATAGTTCTTTCCCTGAGGAGATTATTTACAGGTCTCCTTATGTTGCCATTTGGAGGTCAGTTCCATATTCTTTAAGAATTTGTTGTTCAGTCGCTCAGTTGTGTCAGCTCTGCGACCCCATGGACTGCAGCACACCAGGCTTCCCTGTCCTTCACCATTTCCTGGAGTTGGCTCAAACTCATGTCCATTGAGTGGTATTAAATCTATGGCTTTTAAGATACTATATTTGCCTTACTAACTATACCATACATGTTAACTGTGTTTATATTCTGATTCTTTGTTTGTACTAGGGATTTATTTATAAAGTAATGACTCATATTGTCCTGAACCTTTAATATATATTAGTTCGTTCAGGTAAAATATACATGTGAACATATATTTGTAGTTTTTCTCTCAGAATTGCACTGTAATTAATTAAAAGAACATTTACCTTAATTTATTGTTTCTCAAAAATGCATTGAGATTTTCAATTATACACAGATATACCTCAAAAATAATCTTAAGCAAATGAACATGAATACAAATGAATACCAACTATGTCATTCCAAAGACAGCCATCTAAATGTTTGCTGTTAGAATCAGAATAGTGGTAATTTTTTATTTTTTGGTCTTAGTACTCATTACTTAGTTGTGTTCATCTTGTGGAAATTCATTGGGTTTTAGACTTATGTGCACTTTTATGTATATATTTAATGAGTTAAAAAACATTTTATTGGATCCATATGAGTTGTATAGTTTTAACTACATACTGTTTAAATTTATTACATTTAACTATTTATTTACTTTGGTATTTAAAACTGATGATAAGTCAGTCCTCTAGTTTAAAGAAAATTTGTTTCCTACTTTTATAAATAAAAACAAAATGCAAAATATAAATTATTATGAAATCATTAATGATTATGTTTAATATTGTGTTTCCTCAAAGCATTTTAAAGTACTCTGAATCTTAAAATATTTTTTAAAAATATTGAAGTTTAGAGGCCATTTGTTAAAAATAATAAAGTGTGTTATTTTTACAATTCCAAGGAAAATTCTGTATTCAAACTAGATCCTTTCTGTACTTGATATAAGATCAGGGAGGTCTTTTTATCTTTTGTAATACATTTTTAAATTTTATCCTGTAGGACTATTTTGAAAGAAAGTGGGTTTGCCAGATACCTTCATTCAGCTGTTCTTATCAATGGAGCTATGCTTATTTTTGGAGGAAATACCCATAATGACACTTCCTTGAGTAACGGTGCAAAATGTTTTTCTGCCGATTTCCTGGCATATGACATAGGTATGTATCTGTTAGGACTGTACAAAGTAGGAAATATCAGAAATTTTTCATTTAGAGATTCTCAAATACATTACTAGACAGCATGTTTGTATGTCATTTTAGAGAGAAATTCAGCGACAGATTTTGAAAGGAATTTTCTCCAGTTTCAGCACAAATAGTAGTATAGGGGAAGGGAACAAATGAACTGAGGTGAATTAGTAGTGGAGGCAGGGGAATTGAGAAATCTGGGTTTTAATGTCCTATTTGAAGGCTTTTATATTTTGTAGTCCTACAAGAGCACTTTATTAGTCTGTTTTGTTTGACTATTACTGTGTTAGTTTTGATAATGGATAGATACGAAGCACTATCAAATTTACATTGCAGAGAGTAGGAATACAAGCATTTTAGATTTAGTGGGGATGNTAAATTATTATGAAATCATTAATGATTATGTTTAATATTGTGTTTCCTCAAAGCATTTTAAAGTACTCTGAATCTTAAAATATTTTTTAAAAATATTGAAGTTTAGAGGCCATTTGTTAAAAATAATAAAGCGTGTTATTTTTACAATTCCAAGGAAAATTCTGTATTCAAACTAGATCCTTTCTGTACTTGATATAAGATCAGGGAGGTCTTTTTATCTTTTGTAATACATTTTTAAATTTTATCCTGTAGGACTATTTTGAAAGAAAGTGGGTTTGCCAGATACCTTCATTCAGCTGTTCTTATCAATGGAGCTATGCTTATTTTTGGAGGAAATACCCATAATGACACTTCCTTGAGTAACGGTGCAAAATGTTTTTCTGCCGATTTCCTGGCATATGACATAGGTATGTATCTGTTAGGACTGTACAAAGTAGGAAATATCAGAAATTTTTCATTTAGAGATTCTCAAATACATTACTAGACAGCATGTTTGTATGTCATTTTAGAGAGAAATTCAGCGACAGATTTTGAAAGGAATTTTCTCCAGTTTCAGCACAAATAGTAGTATAGGGGAAGGGAACAAATGAACTGAGGTGAATTAGTAGTGGAGGCAGGGGAATTGAGAAATCTGGGTTTTAATGTCCTATTTGAAGGCTTTTATATTTTGTAGTCCTACAAGAGCACTTTATTAGTCTGTTTTGTTTGACTATTACTGTGTTAGTTTTGATAATGGATAGATACGAAGCACTATCAAATTTACATTGCAGAGAGTAGGAATACAAGCATTTTAGATTTAGTGGGGATAAGCACAGAAAAATTTAAATTAAACTCACAAGATATACTTTCATGGTAAAGGAAGCTGATAGAATTAGAGAAAGACATATAAAGAAAGAAAAGCTAATGAAATAATATTTTGGGACAAAATGGAAACCCAGAACATATCTAAGAATGGAAGTAACTAAATAAGTTTTTACCAGGGAATCTAGAAATATAATATGTCTATGATTTTAATTGATTATAATTCTCTTATCTATAATCCTATCAATTTCTGAATGTTAAACAATGTATTTATTGAAATACTAAATTTAGCTACCTATTAGACCACTGCAATGAAAAAATTTCTTCTGTCTGTATATTATAGATAAAACCTAGCTGGTTTAAATCTTTAGCAGCACTTAAGAGCATTTTTGTTGATTGTGTGAAGTAATATACCAATTTTAAGGTATTAAGGAGCATTTTGATAAATAAAAATAAAAGAGACCAAAGAATAACACATTTAATGGATACAGGAAGTATATTTCCTCTCTTAAACATCATAATGGTACATAATCTACTTTGGAAAATTATTTCAAGTGTCAGCATTAAAGAAAATTATGAACTATTAATAAGCACTTTGACTTCTAAAGTATTGTAAGCATGTTTGGAAAGAAATTCCTAGTAATACAGTTAGGCATAGTTTTAAAAACTCTATGAATATTTGCATGTGAGTCATCATTGAAAAGAGTTCACTGTCTTTTAGAGCCTAAATAGTTAAATATTTGCCTTTTTGGAATAATAATTTGAAGTGATGATTCATGATGAAATGGGATTGATTGTCTTGGCTTTTATAAGGCTTAAACATCAGTGCCCCAGATCCAGAAAATGAGTTAAATGCAATACAGAATCTAGGCTGGCTTATTATGATCGTCATTGCCAAGTTGGAACTATCAGCATATTATTTTGCCTGTGGTGATGAGACAGTAAACTTATTTCTTAGGAGGTGGATGAACATTTTATGTTTTTCTTCTAGGAATTAAAATCCTAGGAAAAGTGTAGAATTTTGTTGTTATTGTTAAAAATCCATGAAGTGAAATGTTGAACTTTTGAAAAGATTCTTCAAGCAGATTCTACTCAATTTCTATAAGTTTTTCAGAGAAAGGAAGGGCTCAGATTATTATTATTCTAATAGCTACTCTTTATTAAGTCAGTCCCAAGAGCTAGGTACTATTGCTTTTAGTTGCTAAGTCATGTCTGATTCTTTTGTGACCCCTGCCAGGCTCCTCTGTTCATGGGATTTCCCAGGCAAAAGAATACTGGAGTGGGTTGCTATTTCCTCCTCCAGGGGATCTTCCTGACCCAGGGATTGAACCTATGTCTCTTGTATTGCAGCAGGATTCTTTACTGCTGAGCCACCAGGGAAGCCCTATAATAAGAGCTTTATTTACAATGTCTGTAACTGCTCTAATAACCTTGTAAACAAGATGTTAGTAAACTCAATTTTAGATTGTTAAGAAATTAGTCTAAAGGACCAAAAGGAATTAGTCCAAAGCTCTGCAGGTAGTATATCCAGTTTTGTTAAAAACTCCTAAGTTGACAGTCTTTCCACTTCACTACACTGTGGTGCTTAGTTGACTCCATTGTGTGTTCTTAATTTTGTCAATAAATTACAAAACACTTAATTTTTAGTAATTTTTAGTAATGTTTCTTAATGCTATGAAAAAAGTAAAAGTTGCTCAGTCGTGGCCAACTCTTTGCAACCCTATGGACTATGAAGTCCATGGAGTTCTCCAGGGCAGAATACTGGAGTGGGTAGTCTTTCCCTTCTTCAGGGGATCTTCCCAACACAAGGATCGAACCCAGGTCTCCTGCACTGCAAGCAGATTCTTTACCAGCTGAGCCACAAGGGGAGTCCAAGAATACTGGAGTGGGTAGCCTTTTCCTTTTCCAGGGATCTTCCGGACCCAGGAATCGTACTAGGGCCTCCTGTATTGCAGATAGATTCTGTACCAGTTGAGCTATCAGGGAAGCCCAATGCTATGGAAAGNGGGAGTCCAAGAATACTGGAGTGGGTAGCCTTTTCCTTTTCCAGGGATCTTCCGGACCCAGGAATCGTACTAGGGCCTCCTGTATTGCAGATAGATTCTTCACCAGCTGAGCTATCAGGGAAGCCCAATGCTATGGAAAGATAGAGGCAAATAATTAGTTTCATTTTTCAAGCAAATTGTTAAAATTGGAGGAAGAATAGCACGTTTTAACAGTCTTGTTTTTCAACATAGGTTTTTGTTTGCCTTGTGCTGGTAAGTAACAGCAAAAACAAAAACAGCCCTACAATCAATGCAGGATACAAGCATTTTGTTTTACCTTATTTGATTATTTCTCTGCAGTTCCCAATAAAGTCTTCCTTCCCTGCCTAATCTGTATTTATTCTCCTGGGTTTGTATCATCAAATATTGAAATATTTTCTTGGGAAAAGTGCTTTTCACATTTCAGAAAATGTCTTCCAAAATAATTGTTTTCCTTATGAAGTATAATTTTGTGGAAATAAAATACAACCATTGCATAATGAACCAACTATGAAATATGAATATATGAAATAGATCCTTTCGGGGAAAAAAGTCATGTTGCTAGTTTTTCTCTTTTGTACAGTACACTCAGAGTTTATGGCATATTTAATTGGAATGCACCTTAAGATTTAGTTGATTGCTTTGTGTTCTGTGATGTTTAGACAATAAAAATATGTATGGTAATACTAATTTTTCATTGCTCTAAAATGTACTATTTCATCCGTACTGCTGTAGTAAATTTTATATAGCCAATATCATTAATCTTTGAGGACATAACCTTGCCTTCCCAGTTCTCATTATACTATCCATGATGGATGTAGAAGGCATATGATGGTGATTTTCAAGCATGACTTACCTTGGCATTCCCTTTGAAGGTTGAAGGGAGAAAAATCAGGCCTCAATAATCTGATTCTCTTAGATTAGGCACTGCGTATTAAAAAATGAGTTTGTAAGTGATCATAGAACCAGCCTGGTGAATAAGACTCAGTGTACTGTAACAGATAAAATGATATGTTACTAAATTTTCCAGCTTGTAAATCTAGCTTGAACACATTTTGAACCTGAAAACTTTATTAATGTATTTTTGTCATTGTTAGTGGTATCATTATTGCACCTGATTCAAGATGAAAATGAATCTGTATCTAGTAAAGATACAGCCTTGTAGTACTGTTGAGGCTACAGGTGCAATGGAAGAACTTGTCTTACTGAGCTGATCTCAGGTTATTGGTTACATTTATACTTAAAAAAAAAAAATTTATTTTTGGCAGTGCTGTGCAGCTTGCAGGATCTTAGTTCTCAGACCAGGGAGCAAACCTCTGCCCCCTGCAGTGGGAGCACAGAGTCCTAACCAGTGGGCTGCCAGGGAATTCCTGAGACATAGTTTTACTTTTCGGGGCTTCCCAGGTGGCTAAGTGATAGAAAATGTTCTTGCCAAACAGGAGACATGAGTTTGATCCCTGAGTTGGGCAGATTCCCTGGAGAAGGGAATGGCGGCCCTTTCCGATATTCTTTCCTGGGAAATCCATGGACAGAGGAGCCTGGTGGGATGTAGTCCACAGGGTCACAAAGAGGCAGTCACAACTTAGAGGCTAAATTACAGCAGCAGCAGCATTTATGCTTTTAAGCTGTTTGTCTGTAAAATAGTGTCATGAAAGTTAGTTTTGTAGAGTCCATGGGATAAAAGGAGTCAAGCAGTTTGTAAATTTTTCACGTCTCTTTTAGTAAACCACCAATCTTTTGAGGGATTCTACTGAAGATTTCAACATTTGCAAATGAGAGATTTTCCTGAATTTAAACATACCTTAAAGTTGAATTGAATCTTGGGACAAAAAAAATCTATTATAGAATTTTCAGTAGGCCTAACATAATTATGATGGTTTTAATTACAAATGGTGGTTATTACTTTTCAATTGGAAAACTTATCTAATAGTTAGGAGAAGGATAGAATTGTGAAACAAGATGAAAGATAGCTCATAGATACATTGATTAAATTGTTGAGTAGGTGATTCCAGAATAGAGTAGGGTATCAGATTTACATAAGAAATANACAATTCAAAAGCATCAATTCTGCAGAACTTAGCTTTGTTTATAGTCCAACTCTCATGTCTATGCATGACTACTATAAAAACCATAGCTTTGACTAGACGGACCTTTGTTGGCAAAGTAACGTCTCTGCTTTTTAATATGCTGTCTAGATTGGTCATAACTTTTCTTCCAAGGAGTAAGTGTCTTTTAATTTCGTGGCTGTAGTCACCATCTGCGTTGATTTTGGAGCCCAATAAAATAAAGTGAGCCACTGTTCCCTCTGTTTCCCCATCTATTTGTCATGAAGTGATGGGACTGAATGCCGTGATCTTAGTTTTCTGAATGCTGAGTTTTAGCTAACCTGTTCACTTTCCTGTTTCATTTTCATCANGCGTTGATTTTGGAGCCCAATAAAATAAAGTGAGCCACTGTTCCCTCTGTTTCCCCATCTATTTGTCATGAAGTGATGGGACTGAATGCCGTGATCTTAGTTTTCTGAATGCTGAGTTTTAGCTAACCTGTTCACTTTCCTGTTTCATTTTCATCAAGAGGCTCTTTAGTTCTTCTTCATCATCTGCATATCTGAGGCTATTGGTATCTTTCCTGGTAATCTTGATTCCAGCTTGCGCTTTATCCAGCCTGGCATTTCTCCTGATGTACTGTGCATATAAGTAAAATAAACAGGGTGACAATATGCAGCCTTGATGTATTCCTTTCTTGATTTGGAACCAGTCTGTTGTTTCATATCCTGTTCTAACTGTTGCTTCTTGACCTGTATAGAAATTTCTTAGGAGGCAGGTCAGGTGGTCTGGTATTCCCATCTCTTTAAGAATTTTCCATACTTATTGGTAGACAATAATTTAAAAGCATAGTTTAAAAAATCCTGCAAAATACTTAATTCTATATTTGAAGAAGTAATCTTATTTTAATTGGTAATATATAAAAATCATATTAAACACAGTGAAGTTGTAGTTATGTATACCCATAAAATCACTGTTTTTGTACAGCCCTGTAAACTGATACATATATACACACACACATACATATACATACAATATAAGGAATCATGTGCCTTTCAATTTTTTGAAACTTTCCAGTAAAACTATGAAAATTCAAATTTGCCTACTTTTCATGTTTTTAATTATTTTTTGTAGGTTATTTTATTTGTTTCTCTCTTTATTAATCAGAATTTCTCTATGCACTTTGTTAAATTCTTAGGTAGGGCTCTTCCTCGACAAAAGCAGCATCCCTTGTCCAGGTGAACCCTTTGTCCTGAAAGACCCAGTTTGTTTCTTTTTCAGAAAAACTTTAAAACCATCATGTAATTTTTTCAAAAAATGTCACCAACTGTTGACTGTTTTAAGCTTTCCTATATCCTTTGTCCAAGGTTCTCTTCTTCTTTCTATAATAAACTGTTGCATAGAAAAAATAAGAGTTTCTTCTTTTTTAAAAAGAGGCCAGTAAGTAAGGGAATAAGTGACCTTTATTTTGAGAAAAGGGAGAACTGACATTCCCTGAAGGCTTCCTGTAGTGTTTTGTACTTTGCATACATTTATAAGGTAATTCTCATAGCATCTCATAATACCTGTGTAAAGTGTATTATTGTGTTCATTTATAAAGGCAGAAACTGTGATTTAGCCTGACTAAATCCACATTCACATAGGTTGTAGGATGGTATATTCAGAATTTGAAGCTAGGTCTGAGTTCAAATTTCTTTTGATTTTACCACTGTACTATGTATTGATATTTTCCTGATATAACAGGAAAAAGTTTCAATGATCTTTAATTTGGGAAAAGGCATATAATATTTGTTAATGGGATGTGACACTCAAGAAAATTCGTTTTATTGGTACATTTAATCAGTGACCTTTAAGTTAGAAAATCAAGAAGGAAAGAGTAATAAGCAGTAAATCTCTTTCTTAACAGACCTATAAGCATTTTGAGAGATTGTCTTGAATGCAAAATTTGGTGAATAAAGATTCTTGAAAGGAAATGTACACTGAAAGGAAAGTATTTAAATGTGGAGGAAGGCAAGGAACACAGCCATGAACAGAAAATCAAACATCTAAAGTAAAATATTAGCAAATAGAATTTAGCAGTGTTTCAAAGTTATAATGAACTTGACCCAATAGGAATTCTAGAATTTCAAGTATGATTCATTATCAGGGAATCAGTAAATATAATTTATTACCTCAAGACTATTTACTGAAGCCAACAGGAAACCACACTGACATGATAAAGTGGGAAATGTCAAATAATGATGCCCACTTTGCCTGATAGAGGATGAGAAACTAAATAAATATTTGTGGGATGAATGCCAGAAGATAAAAATCCTGAGAGAAACTGTGGAGTTAACTGTGGGTACATTAAGTGTGCACCTTTTAAAATATTAAGATAAATTTTTACCTGCGGAAGTGGGGGCCAGTGAAGCATCAGCATTTCAGGGTTAGGGGGGAAAAGATTTTTGGCAACATTCAGAAATGTGGTTTTCTGATATATAAGTATCCAAATGGTTAATACAACTTTTTCTTTGTATTCATCTAGTTTTGAGTCTTATGCCTGTGACCTGTGCTCTTTTTAGTGTATTTTGAGTGTGCAATTAAGACTGAATTGTGAACTGGCATTTGAGATGGAGTATTAAATGAATTTGTAAAATGTGTCCTCAGAGTATTAGAGATGCATATTTTCATGGAAGAATGTGAGTAGAAAAATTAGCCAATGAACGTGTGTTTTTTCACCTGTACTGTTTTATGCAGAAGTGATAAAATAAGCCTGTCTCTGAATTTCAGCCTTTGTTTTTAATATAACTCTATGGTCCCTCATATGTAAATGGTCTTGGCAGCGCAGTGTTCTCATTGCTGAGATTTGTGTTTGAGAGAATAGTAACTCTAATTTCTTGATCGTGTTTATTGAAAGTATGGTTTATAAATCAATATTTAGTACCTTGTAGCGTGGATTTTTAAAAACTCTGTATTCCAGAGAGTATATTTTACTTTGGTCTTTATTGCTGGGTGACTTTTCTGTTGGTATGGAATGGTATTTCTGTCAGTTTTCATGATGTCAATAACTGTGTGGAATTTGCTTTAGTCTGTCTATCCTTTAACTGTCTATGAAGTGATAATGACCTGAGTGCTCTGGAAATATATTTTCTTCTTGGCAAAAAAATATGATTATAAATATTGCAGTCAGATGGTAATAATGTAAGAGACTTTATATTGTAAGAATGGAAAGAGAATACATGTAAACAAGTTAATATTGAGCTTTAAGGCGTTTGATAATTTCTAGATTTTACAGAGAATCCTGATCAAGAATGTGAAAACTTAGCAACAAAATTTATCTAGCCCAGCATGCTCTTTGTTATGGAAAAAGTTGGAAGGGATAAGTGGAAAGTGTATTTGCTACAACTGTACCTATGTTTTTCTCTTCTCATTCTGTTGACAAATCCTGACAGGTGGGCAGATAACCAGCAAGCATGAAATGTCTCTATAGCTGCAGGATTACTTACCTCAACTAGCTTTTTATAAGCTTGCAAGTTAAATTTTCTTCTTCCTAAACAATTTTGGAAGCAAAAACAATTTACTAACTATTTTAAGATACTCTAGAGGGAAATTTGCACTTATTATAGTGTATCCATCAGTACAGGTTAAGTTAGACTGAGGTAACAAACAATCCTGTCAGTTTGGATTCTCTGAAAAACAGACTCTGAGACAGAGTTTAGTGTTCAGGGTACTAATTAGGTCCTTGGAGTGAGCAGCTGTGAAAGAGAAGGGGACGATGCAGGGTTGGGCAGAAAGTACAAGTCAAGCAGACTTAATTAACAGCTACAGGCAGCCGCAGGGCACCTCGGGTTGAAATGCCCATCAGAGGCGTTCCTCATTAGGGTGAAACGGACCTTGATGGGTCAGTGTATGAGGGTCACTCCCAGGAAAGTAGGACAGTGGGTGCAGAAGCTATCCACAGCTAAGGCCATCTCTGCAGGAGCTGGCAGCTGAATGATGTCTACCAGAGACAAGTCCTTCCCTGAAGGGATGCAGGCAGAGCATTTCCATGGTCATCACAGTTCATTCCTTGGAACACTCAGCCCGCTTCTAATCTCTGTTGTTTAACAGCTCCAGTGGGGGGAGCCTAGATTATCGCGCTGGCTTATGTAAGGTCTCAGGGCTGTATCCATGGCCCTCGTCCATTATTCTTTCATGTCCCTTCCCCTCAGCTAGCACCTCTTCTGGGCACTGTTGCTTATCTGGTAGCATGACCCAGCCCCTTGCCCTTAAGTATATGATCTCCTGATCGCCATGCACCTTCTAGCTTGGGTTACTGTACCTGCCCATTTTTCATCACACTTGGCAACGGGATGCCAAGAGACTCCTAAATGTATCATCTGTGTAACAGATGTATCCGCTTCCTGCATTTGTAACAGCAGTCCCTCCCTTTGATGGTCAACTCCTTTTTTGCCTGGTTGCTGGTCCCTTAACACAAGGAGCCTGAAGTGCCCAAGTGACAATTATAGCTTACAGTTAAATGGGACATTGCTACTTCTTCTGCCGGAATATTTTTCCCCTTGGAGAACAGTATCTCTAATCTTGAAGTCCAAAATGAGGCCACAAGAAGTAGCTTTTACTCCTGGATTTTTGGACGTACTGTGTGTTCTTCCTGTTGGTTATGTAGTACCATTTAAAGGTCTTAAGTTGAGATATATTATATATCTGGTGGGCTTTCCTTGTGGCCCAGCTGGTAAAGAATCCGCCTGCAATGTGGGAGAGCTGGGTTCTATCCCTGGGTTGGGAAGATATCCTGGAGAAGGGAAAGGCTACCACTCCAGTATTCTGGCCTGGAGAATTCCATGGACTCTATAGTCCATGGTGTTGCAAAGAGTCAGATGTGACTGAGCGATTTTCACTTCAACTACATCCTGGTGCTTTAGTTGTGCCTATGGAAATCTCTAGCAGATTGTGTGGTTTGTGATCCAGTGGGTTTTAAGGTAATGGGTCTATGTCTGTACCTTCTTTTCTGTGAAGTGTGTCTCCTAATACATGGGATCCCATGCTGGTTGATCAGACACTTCATCATTTCTATGATGATCATGCTGGTTAAGACCCTATGGACGGGAAAAGCAAACACGTGCTCAAAATGTGTGTTCTTGTCATAATGAATTATCAGCCCATCCAGAGTGGAAGGGGCCCAGCATAGTCAGCTTGCCCCAAGTGTCCAGTTGGTATTCTTGGGGATTGGCCTTATCACTGGATCAGAAGTGATATGTCGTTATGAGGCGGGACACTTAGTGGTAAGAGTAGATTCATCAACTTTTCTCAGAAGGAGCCCCTATTAGTGGATTCCTGGGGGACTTCTGTCTCTGCTGTGTGGCTGCTTAGTTCATGTGCATTTCATTGGCACCGAGGCTTTCTGTAATAGGGACTGACTGGTGTTAGCTGTCTCGGTTGTTTGTTTATTAGTTGTTCAATGCCTCTCCCTTGTTGCATGCCCTCGGATGGCCTTTTACCTACATCACAGAGACTTTGACATTTCACGCTCGTCCAGATACATCCATCCACGTGTGTCTACTCCAGAGCCTCCTTGTCTCTGATCTCCAGTGTTTCTTCTCCTAGTCTCTTGACCAGCCTGCTAGGTCATTAACTACTGCTCTTGGGCCATTTCTCTTTCCACACAATGTACATGAGCACGTTTCTCAAGGCCTGCCCTAAGTGGAAAGCTTTTTCCTTTTCTGCTGTTCTTCCAGGCCACCCCTGAGTGAAGCTGTCTTGTAGTGATGACCATTTTTGAATTGTGCCTGCACATGAAGCCTCCGTGTTTGCCTTTTTCTCTTCCTGTTGTCTGGGCACACAGGATCCCTTAATGGCCATGGGCGTCAGATGCAGGATGAGTGCCAAGGTGGCAGTGGTGGAGGACATGAGGGCTGAACTCCCAGCTCG
Organism: Raphicerus campestris; assembly: GCA_006410735.1. Classification (NCBI taxonomy): domain Eukaryota; kingdom Metazoa; phylum Chordata; class Mammalia; order Artiodactyla; family Bovidae; genus Raphicerus; species Raphicerus campestris. The sequence continues at coordinate 69,350 of SJYW01045526.1, read as the reverse complement.
TGCAGATTGCTTGTGCACTGCACTCTTGTTCATGCTTGATCTTGACTACAGCTTCCATTCTATGTTCTTGTGATTACTAATGACAGAGACAACTTCAGAAAACTCTGAAAACATGGTCACTTAATAACCCATGTCAAGCTCTCCATTTCTGCCCAGGGCTCAATAGTGTGGTGGGACTAGAGATGTAAAATTTTCCACTGCAGATGCCAGGGCCTTTGACTTATGTGTTGGGTTTTCACTGGGAGCCATTCACAGCAGCTTTCCAGATAATTCCACATGATACTTATTCCAACAGTGACGCTACCGATAGCCATAGTATCTACTGGGCCGTGTTGCCCAGCTGGAGGACTATTTGCACTGTACCCTGGATCTGCAACAGAGCTGCTTTCTGCTGTGATGTGTATTCAAGAGCTTGCAGCCTTTGATATTTTGCAGTATATGGGTTTGGAGAAGGCAATGGCACCCCATTCCAGTACTCTTGCCTGAAAAATCCCATGGATGGAGGACCCTGGTGGGTTACAGTCCATGGGGTTGCTAAGAGTCGGACATGACTGAGCGACTTCACTTTCACTTTTCACTTTCATGCATTGGA
>SJYW01045526.1:37651-59990 GCA_006410735.1 Raphicerus campestris | reverse complement strand
CATACATTTATAAGGTAATTCTCATAGCATCTCATAATACCTGTGTAAAGTGTATTATTATGTTCATTTATAAAGGCAGAAACTGTGATTTAGCCTGACTAAATCCACATTCACATAGGTTGTAGGATGGTATATTCAGAATTGGAAGCTAGGTCTGAGTTCAAATTTCTTTTGATTTTACCACTGTACTATGTATTGATATTTTCCTGATATAACAGGAAAAAGTTTCAATGATCTTTAATTTGGGAAAAGGCATATAATATTTGTTAATGGGATGTGACACTCAAGAAAATTCGTTTTATTGGTACATTTAATCAGTGACCTTTAAGTTAGAAAATCAAGAAGGAAAGAGTAATAAGCAGTAAATCTCTTTCTTAACAGACCTATAAGCATTTTGAGAGATTGTCTTGAATGCAAAATTTGGTGAATAAAGATTCTTGAAAGGAAATGTACACTGAAAGGAAAGTATTTAAATGTGGAGGAAGGCAAGGAACACAGCCATGAACAGAAAATCAAACATCTAAAGTAAAATATTAGCAAATAGAATTTAGCAGTGTTTCAAAGTTATAATGAACTTGACCCAATAGGAATTCTAGAATTTCAAGTATGATTCATTATCAGGGAATCAGTAAATATAATTTATTACCTCAAGACTATTTACTGAAGCCAACAGGAAACCACACTGACATGATAAAGTGGGAAATGTCAAATAATGATGCCCACTTTGCCTGATAGAGGATGAGAAACTAAATAAATATTTGTGGGATGAATGCCAGAAGATAAAAATCCTGAGAGAAACTGTGGAGTTAACTGTGGGTACATTAAGTGTGCACCTTTTAAAATATTAAGATAAATTTTTACCTGTGGAAGTGGGGGCCAGTGAAGCATCAGGATTTCAGGGTTAGGGGGGAAAGATTTTTGGCAACATTCAGAAATGTGGTTTTCTGATATATAAGTATCCAAATGATTAATACAACTTTTTCTTTGTATTCATCTAGTTTTGAGTCTTATGCCTGTGACCTGTGCTCTTTTTAGTGTATTTTGAGTGTGCAATTAAGACTGAATTGTGAACTGGCATTTGAGATGGAGTATTAAATGAATTTGTAAAATGTGTCCTCAGAGTATTAGAGATGCATATTTTCATGGAAGAATGTGAGTAGAAAAATTAGCCAATGAACGTGTGTTTTTTCACCTGTACTGTTTTATGCAGAAGTGATAAAATAAGCCTGTCTCTGAATTTCAGCCTTTGTTTTTAATATAACTCTATGGTCCCTCATATGTAAATGGTCTTGGCAGCGCAGTGTTCTCATTGCTGAGATTTGTGTTTGAGAGAATAGTAACTCTAATTTCTTGATCGTGTTTATTGAAAGTATGGTTTATAAATCAATATTTAGTACCTTGTAGCGTGGATTTTTAAAAACTCTGTATTCCAGAGAGTATATTTTACTTTGGTCTTTATTGCTGGGTGACTTTTCTGTTGGTATGGAATGGTATTTCTGTCAGTTTTCATGATGTCAATAACTGTGTGGAATTTGCTTTAGTCTGTCTATCCTTTAACTGTCTATGAAGTGATAATGACCTGAGTGCTCTGGAAATATATTTTCTTCTTGGCAAAAAAATATGATTATAAATATTGCAGTCAGATGGTAATAATGTAAGAGACTTTATATTGTAAGAATGGAAAGAGAATACATGTAAACAAGTTAATATTGAGCTTTAAGGCGTTTGATAATTTCTAGATTTTACAGAGAATCCTGATCAAGAATGTGAAAACTTAGCAACAAAATTTATCTAGCCCAGCATGCTCTTTGTTATGGAAAAAGTTGGAAGGGATAAGTGGAAAGTGTATTTGCTACAACTGTACCTATGTTTTTCTCTTCTCATTCTGTTGACAAATCCTGACAGGTGGGCAGATAACCAGCAAGCATGAAATGTCTCTATAGCTGCAGGATTACTTACCTCAACTAGCTTTTTATAAGCTTGCAAGTTAAATTTTCTTCTTCCTAAACAATTTTGGAAGCAAAAACAATTTACTAACTATTTTAAGATACTCTAGAGGGAAATTTGCACTTATTATAGTGTATCCATCAGTACAGGTTAAGTTAGACTGAGGTAACAAACAATCCTGTCAGTTTGGATTCTCTGAAAAACAGACTCTGAGACAGAGTTTAGTGTTCAGGGTACTAATTAGGTCCTTGGAGTGAGCAGCTGTGAAAGAGAAGGGGACGATGCAGGGTTGGGCAGAAAGTACAAGTCAAGCAGACTTAATTAACAGCTACAGGCAGCCGCAGGGCACCTCGGGTTGAAATGCCCATCAGAGGCGTTCCTCATTAGGGTGAAACGGACCTTGATGGGTCAGTGTATGAGGGTCACTCCCAGGAAAGTAGGACAGTGGGTGCAGAAGCTATCNGTTGAAATGCCCATCAGAGGCGTTCCTCATTAGGGTGAAACGGACCTTGATGGGTCAGTGTATGAGGGTCACTCCCAGGAAAGTAGGACCGTGGGTGCAGAAGCTCTCCACAGCTAAGGCCATCTCTGCAGGAGCTGGCAGCTGAATGATGTCTACCAGAGACAAGTCCTTCCCTGAAGGGATGCAGACAGCGCATTTCCATGGTCATCACAATTCATTCCTTGGAACACTCAGCCCGCTTCTAATCTCTGTTGTTTAACAGCTCCAGTGAGGGGAGCCTAGATTATCGCGCTGGCTTATGTAAGGTCTCAGGGCTGTATCCATGGCCCTCGTCCATTATTCTTTCATGTCCCTTCCCCTCGGCTAGCACCTCTTCTGGGCACTGTTGCTTATCTGGTAGCATGACCCAGCCCCTTGCCCTTAAGTATATGATCTCCTGATCGCCATGCACCTTCTAGCTTGGGTTACTGTACCTGCCCATTTTTCATCACACTTGGCAACGGGATGCCAAGAGACTCCTAAATGTATCATCTGTGTAACAGATGTATCCGCTTCCTGCATTTGTAACAGCAGTCCCTCCCTTTGATGGTCAAGTCCTTTTTTGCCTGGTTGCAAGGAGCCTGAAGTGCCCAAGTGACAATTATAGCTTACAGTTAAATGGGACATTGCTACTTCTTCTGCCGGAATATTTTTCCCCTTGGAGAACAGTATCTCTAATCTTGAAGTCCAAAATGAGGCCACAAGAAGTAGCTTTTACTCCTGGATTTTTGGACGTACTGTGTGTTCTTCCTGTTGGTTATGTAGTACCATTTAAAGGTCTTAAGTTGAGGTATATTATATATCTGGTGGGCTTCCCTTGTGGCCCAGCTGGTAAAGAATCCGCCTGCAATGTGGGAGAGCTGGGTTCTATCCCTGGGTTGGGAAGATATCCTGGAGAAGCGAAAGGCTACCCACTCCAGTATTCTGGCCTGGAGAATTCCATGGACTGTATAGTCCATGGTGTTGCAAAGAGTCAGATGTGACTGAGCGATTTTCACTTCAACTACATCCTGGTGCTTTAGTTGTGCCTATGGAAATCTCTAGCAGATTGTGTGGTTTGTGATCCAGTGGGTTTTAAGGTAATGGGTCTATGTCTGTACCTTCTTTTCTGTGAAGTGTGTCTCCTAATACATGGGATCCCATGCTGGTTGATCAGACACTTCATCATTTCTATGATGATCATGCTGGTTAAGACCCTATGGACGGGAAAAGCAAACACGTGCTCAAAATGTGTGTTCTTGTCATAATGAATTATCAGCCCATCCAGAGTGGAAGGGGCCCAGCATAGTCAGCTTGCCCCAAGTGTCCAGTTGGTATTCTTGGGGATTGGCCTTATCACTGGATCAGAAGTGATATGTCGTTATGAGGCGGGACACTTAGTGGTAAGAGTAGATTCATCAACTTTTCTCAGAAGGAGCCCCTATTAGTGGATTCCTGGGNCCTGTGGCCACTGCTGAGTTTTCCAATTTGCTGGCACATTGAGTGCAGCACTTTCATAGCATCATCTTTCAGGATTTGAAACAGCTCAACTGGAATTCCATCACCTCCACTAGCTTTGTTCATAGTGTTGCTTTCTAAGGCCCACTTGACTTCACATTCCAGGATGTCTGGCTCTAGATTAGTGAGCCAGTATGCTCCTCTAGTCCATATGAATGCATACTGATCAAGGTCCTCTTTTCTGATAGGGCTAGAAAAGAACACATTGATCCAGCATTCTGTATATTATTTAGAATAATACTAATGTGTCCCAGTCACTCCCTCTGAAATGTAATGGTATTTTAAAAGTTATTTTATAACCCACAGGTAACAGTTCTTTTTCAGTGTAACATCCAAGGACCCAAGGTGGAGCTGATGCCATTTGCCAAGAATATCTATTCCAGTTATTAATCTAGGGACTTAGGATATGACCAGTGCAGACCCAGTGGCTCATTTTGAGCAGAAGCTCAGCCAGGATGCCTTTAATCTCATCATCCTCATGCTGTCCCTGCTATATAGAGAGGCTGTGATGCGCTAGTGTCAGCTCAGACCTTGTGTCCAACAATGCCTGCCATCTTTGTGGTGCTTTCTTTCTCTAGGCTAGGATTACCCAATAAAATGACCATTGGTACCTTTGAGGAAGAACTAGGGACACTCTTACCATATACACTTGCTGTGGTATTGCTGGATCCTTCTTCCAGGGCCTCAGAATTTTAAATGTATCAGCTGTGGATTTAAAAAGTGACTCAAATGCAGAAATTGAGTGGTGAATTATGACTTTTCATTGCACCCTCTGCCATCCAAATTCTGATCATTTATCCATGATTTTTTCTGATGACGTGTTAGGTAGCACCCTCATTGGCTACCCATCTATTTTGCTGCTAGGGATGCTGTGTTCTATTAAATGTCTCTGTAATTCTCAACAGGTCAGTCCCCTTGACTGATACTCCAGCCTTGCTACTTATTACAATAATTGCACGCTACTCAAGTCACCAGCTGGCCCCTGTTTTTACTGTTGTCTCCATCACTGAGCACAGTTCCATTACGGTTTTTTATGCCATCAGCTTAGGCCCGTGGAGGAAAGCCACCGCTTTCTTAGTGATGCTACTATCCCTCTCAGCATCACGTCACGGTTTCAGTAAATGGCATCCCTTCTGGTCTGGTCTGTAGGTATAATGACCTGGTGGGTTGTCTGGTGTTACGCAGAATATCATGATAGAAAACTCAGGGCACACGCTCACTTAGTTGTCGATGTCAAGCACTCCATCTCTACCATGGCTCAGTAGCATGGCAGGAATAGAGGTGTGCAGATTTCCACTGCAGATGGCGTGGCCTTTGGCATGTTTGTAGAATCTGCACGGGGATTCTTTCACAGGGACTTTCTATGTATTCCACATACTGCTTTTTCCAACTGTGACACTGTCGTATTCCTAGACTTTTAAATCTCTGCTTTTCATGTTTGTTATGACATTTTGACTTGACTTAGCGTAGCCCAATTTTCCATGTTTCCATGTTTCTGCCCCCACCACCAGTTTTATTGAGGTGTAGTTGATAAAACTGTAACGTATTTAAAGTGTACATTTTGATGATTTGCCATAGATTCTTGATGACTTGATATAAATTCACCTTGTGAAAGGATTTCCACCCCCCCACCTAGTTAATTAGTACACCCATCATCTCTTCACAGTTTTTCTTTTTTGTGTGTGAGAACATTTAAGTTCTGCTCCCTTAGCAAATCTCAGCTGTACAGTGCTGGGTTAGCAACTCTTGTCACTGAGTTATACATTTAGATCCTAGACCATATTATCTTATAACTGAATGTATGCACCTTTTCATCAACCTCTCCCATTTCTCCCACCCCTGGAAACCACTTTTCTACTCTCTGTTTCTTTGAGTTTGACTGCTTTTTTTGTTTGTTTAAGATTTCATATATAAATGATTTATTGTTTTTCAGTTGTCAGGTTGTGTCCAACTCATTGCAACCTCAGGGACTGCAGCATGCCAGGCTCATTATTTGTCTTTTTCTTTCTGGTTTATTTCTCTTAGCACAATGCCCTCAAGCCCCCATACATGTCACAAACAGCAGAATTTCCTTTCTTCTCATGGCTGAATAATATTCCATTGTGTAGATATATATATACCACAACTTCTTTATCCATTCATTTATTGATGGACACTTAGATTGTTTCCATAACTTGGCTATAGAATAATGCTGCAGTGAAAGAGAGTACAGATATCTCTTTGAGATCTTGTTTACATTTCCTTTGGATATATACCCAGAAGTGGGATAGGCAGATCATATGACAGTTCTGTTTTGAGTTTTTTGTGGAATGTCCATATTGTTTTCCACAGTGGCTGCACCAATTTACATTCCTGCTGGCAGTGCACCTGGCTTTCCTTTTATCCACAGCTTTGCCAACACTTATCTCTTATCTTTTTGGTGATATCCATTCTGTCATGTGTAAGGTGATATCTCTCTGTGGTTTTAATACGCGTTTTCCTGNTTACATTCCTACTGGCAGTGCACCTGGGTTTCCTTTTATCCACAGCTTTGCCAACACTTATCTCTTATCTTTTTGGTGATATCCATTCTGTCATGTGTAAGGTGATATCTCTCTGTGGTTTTAATACGCGTTTTCCTGATGACTAGGAATGTTGAGTACCTTTTCATGTACATGTTGACCATTTGTGTGTCTTCTTTGGAAAAATATCTATTCATTTCCTCTGCCTATTTTTTAATCATATTGTTTTGGCTTTTTTTTTTGCTATTGACTTGTATATTTTGAATATTAACTCCTATAAGATATATGATTTAAAACATTTTCTTCCACTCAGTAGTAAGTTACTTTTTCATTTTGTTGATGGTTTATTTTGCTGTGAATGGGAGTTATCTTCGTAGTGACTTCATACTCTCTTCCAGGGTTTTTGTAAGGGGATGAATTCTAAATCTTGCATCTTGGAGAGTGCTTTCATATAAATAAATTCTTCCTAATTCAGTATAAGGGTCTGTCCTTTTGTCTGATCAAACCCCCTTTGGCAGCTTGTACCATGTTTCCTCCTCCAACTATTACCATATGTGCTGTCTAGGTCTTATAGGTCATTTGGGATGTAGCCTCTTTCTTTTCTTAGAAGTCCCAGCCTATATCTGGCAGGGTTATGCTGAGCCAAGTTATAGGCCTAGTGGCCATTCAGAAAAGTGTGAGCAGATTCTGAGCTAAGGTACAGGTCTTGCTGGCGGGAGGCCTCTGCACTGTGTTCAAGCAAGGGTAGAGTACTGTCTCAGTGCAGTAGGGTAGGCCACTTCTGCAGTCTCAGCTGATAGAGGAAAATTTTAGAATGCAAAACTTGGGGAGATTTTCAGGGGCATCACCTCAGATGTTCCCATGCCATGTGTCAGGGTCGTCTTCTCTTCCTGTCAGGACCTTGTCTTTGGAATAGTGGACTTTCTTTAACTAACAGACTCTCCATATTTGGGAGTCTATTTATAAGGCACGAAGTAGGCCTTCTGCTTTCCCAGCCTTTCTTTATCTTTTTCTAGAGCTCAGTATGACTAAGCAGTAGACATGAATTCTGGTATATTAATACTTTTAATATTGATGCTTCTCAAACATCTAATTCTTCACACCTGTGCAGGATTACCTTCCATGGGCATACCTTCTTAATATACCATTGGCTTAAGTTTTAACAGTTGGATGACCACCATGTGCTGGCTGCTATCTGTGCCCCACCTTCCACCAGTGATGGATTTCTCTTTATTAGCCTTGCAGTCTGTGCTTCAGCTCCCAGACTCCATCTTATTTCTTGTATTCTTGTACCACTCTTGACACCAAATGCCATAGTTTGAGTTCTCTGAGAAAGAGACTCTTAGGATAGAGTTTAGTATTCATGATGTCCATTGGGAGTATCCTTAAGATCAGTGTCTCTAAAGAGGCAGAGAAGGAAGAGGAAGCCGGTTGGACAAAGGGAAAGTGTCGCTGGATGGATAACCTCAGTCAGCCCTACAAGGATCTCCAGAGATGAAATTGTTGCTCAGAGTTGTTCTATATTGGGCTGAAATGGTGGGATATTTAAAACCCTCCTTTGATCAACCATTGCATATAGGTCATCCTTGGAAAAATGTGTCCTTGAATGAAGTGACTCTGCTCCTGAGACAGTTCCTGAGCTTAAGCAGATGACTGTTCACTGACAGCATCCTTAGCAACACAGTTTCTGCCTTGAATGATGGTCTAGGCAGCACATATCCATGTCCATTACAAATCTCCAAAATTCAGATTAACACCAGTAAAAGTTTATTTTCACTCCTGATTCATGTCTAGTGATGGTGGACAGGTGGAGGACAGGTTTGCTTACTCTGTCACTTGCAGGTTAAGGCTACATTACATTTTCTTTCTTTGGCAGTTAAATGGCTCCATCCAGAAATGGCATTGTCACTTTAGCTTGCATTTCCTTGACTAAAACAAATCATACTGTCACATCCCAGTTCTCAGGAGTGTGCAAGTATCATTTTGCCATAGGCCTTAAGGAAGAGAACTGGAATATTTGTTGAGCACCACCAATGTCTACCACAAATATTGTCTACAGTTATTTTAGAACACTTAGTAAAATTGAAGGTGATGTTCTAGAGACAGTTATAAAACCTTCACCTCCTACTACTACATATGTTGAAAGGCAAAGAATTTTAGAAGTAGAACTGTGTTATATTATTATTTGTCCACATTAATTGCTCTCATGGGTAATTAAATAGTGTACTGAATGCTTTTCTTCTGAAGGGATTTGAGTACTTAAAAAAAGAATATTATTGTATTTTTATTTTCATGAAGTTAATGTTTATATCAAAAAGGATCTTTGGATGATGAGTTGAGGCAGTATAGCATAAAGAAGTTAAAGAGATGTGGTTTTGTTTTGACTTTAATAAATGACTTTAAGGAAGTTACCTAACCCCTAAAGACTCTTTCCCTATTTTTAATAGTGACAAAAATATTTACTCCTCACAGTTGTTTTGAGAATTAAATATTTTATAGCACTGGTAAGCAATTAACATTTTTACTAGGTGAAAGGTCATGACTGCCACTTATTTTAGGAATCTTTACCTGTCTAAAAGGGCTTTATCTGTGGTTCAGTGGTAAAGAATCCTCCTGCAGTGCAAGAGACCTGAGTTCATTCCCTGAGTCAGGAAAATAGCCTGAAGAAGGAAATGGCAACCTAATCCAGTGTGCTTGCCTGGGAAATCGCATGGACAGAGGAGCCTGGTGGGCTGTGGTCCATGGCGTCGCAAAAGAGCTGGACACGACTTAGTGACTAAACACCACCACCGCTGCCACCTACCTAAACAGACTGTAAAAGGTTTGGTGAATTCTTCAGTTAATTTTATACAGTATTAGTCTAGTAATTAAAAGTGTTTTTTAACTATTAGAAGCAGCTATATCCGTTCCTATTTTGGGCTTCCATAGACTGTAGACTGGAGGAGGAAACGGCAGCCCACTCCAGTATTCTTGTCTGGAGAATTCCATGGGCGGAGGGACCTGGGGAGCTTAAGTCCATGGGGTCACAAAGAGTCAGACATGATTGAAATGACTTAGCACAGCACATAGCCTGTAGTAGAGGATCAGGAGACATTTTTTGTGGTGAGCCTGATGGGATTATTTGACTTTTAAACTGTGTGTGTGTGTGTATGTATATGTAACTGGAATAAAAATAAACCATGGCAATATAGAAATGAAATGAGACAAATAGTGGGTCAGGGATAGATGCTCAAAAAATGGTTCTAGGCATTTGGTATATTGAAATATACTGAGAAGTATCTGGAAAATGTGGTATATGGGAAAAATTAAGTTAGATCCATGCAACAAATGCAAAATAATTTCCAAATGGATTGAAGATAAAAATAGTAAAAGCCGAACTATACATCTTTGAAGAAAATTAGAGATTATCTTTAAAATCTTCTGAAGTAAGAGTAAAAAGCACAAGTCATAAGGAAAATAGTAAGTTTGACCAAGTTAATGTACAAGCTTTCTGTTGAATTGTGCTCCAAAGAAGATACAGAGGTGGCCCAATAAGTATATAAAAAACACCCAACATCACTAATCGTTAGAGAAATATGGATTAATACCACAATGAGATACTACTTTATACCCATTAGGATGGGTGTAAAATAATATCAAGAAATAGAAAATAGCAGTTTTTGGCGAAGATGTGGAAAAATTGGAACGCTTGTGTGATGCTGAGGGGAGTGTAAATGGTGTGGCCACTATAGGAAAGGGTATAGAAGTGCCTCAAAAACTTAAACATAGTGATCTAGCTTAAACATAGTAGATCTAGTGATCTACTTCTGGGAATATACACACAAAAAATTGATGACAGGGGAAGGAACAGATATCTGTACATCCATTTTTCTCACAGCATTACTCACAGTAGCCCATATCTGGAAACGACCTACATATCCATCTCCGGATGAATAAACAAAAGAAAGTGTTGCTCAGCTCAGTTGCTCAGTCATGTCCGACTCTTTGTAACCCTATGGACTGCAGCATGCCAGGCTTCGCTGTCCGTCACCAACTCCCAGAGCTTACTCAAACTCATGTCCATTGAGTCAGTGATGCCATCCAACCATCTCATCCTCTGTCGTCCCCTTCTCCTCCTGCCCTCATTCTTTCCAAGCATCAGGGTCTTTTCCAATGAGTGAGCTCTTGGCATCAGGTGGCCAAAGTATTGCGGTTTCAGCTTCAACATCAGTCCTTCCAATGAATATTCAGGACTGATTTCCATTAGGATGGACTGGTTGGATCTCCTTGTAGTCCAACGGACCCTCAAGAGTTTTCTCTAACACCACAGTTCAAAAGCATTAATTCTTTGGCACTCAGCTTTCTTTGTAGTCCAAGTCTCACGTCCATACATGGCTATTGGAAAAACCATAGCTTTGACTAGATGGACCTTTGTTGGCAAAGTAATGTCTTTGCTTTTTAATATGCTGTCTAAGTTGGTCATAGCTTTTCTTCCAAGGAGCAAGCATCTTTTAATGTCATGGCTGTAGTCATTATCTGCAGTGATTTTGGAGCCCAAGAAAATAAAGTCTGTCACTGTTTCCACTGTTTCCTCATCTATCTCCCATGAAGTGTGATGGTACCAGCTGCCATGATCTTAGTTTTCTGAATGTTGAGCTTTAAACCAACTTTTTCCACTCTCTTTCACTTTCATCAAGAGGCTTTTTAGCTCCTCTTCACTTTCTGCCATAAGGGTGGTATCATCTGCATGTCTGAGGNCAGTAGCTTGTAGAACTGAAAGAGTTCTTATAAAGGCCTAATTTTTAGAAATTGACCTTTATTCTCTCAGCTCTTTTTCCTGACTCACTTCTTAAATGGTTTCTCTGGGCATTTTTCCTGGTTCTCATCTCTGAAATCTGCTTTTCTCCCTCCTGCTGATTTGTTTTGGATCATGGGCCAAATTACTTATTCTTCAGTTGTGGATAGGCTCAGATTATTGGGTCACTTTCTTTTCTGGACTCCAGATGTCCCCAAAATGATGCTGGAGATGATTCTTCTTTGGAGGTTTTTATGATGAACTGGTTTCCAGAAGTCCTACTCTTTCATTTGACTGTGTTTCACTTCCTTGAAGTGTATTCAGGTTTCTAACTCTGTTGTTGGAATACTATATTGAACATACAATTTATGAATTATTGGCCATGTGAGGGGTGTGTGTGTGTGTGTTGGGTTTTGGTGGCATGATTAAAATCTACCTATGCTAACTCATTAGCTGTCTCTAACATTTTCATCTCTTCTTTTTCAAAGTCTTTACCCTTTACAAGTCACCCCTTCTCTCCAAATGGGAATAATCTTTCAGAATCCCATCAATATACTTTTATAAATAAGGCATTCATAAACATAATTTATAGCAAAACAAAGGTAATCTAATGGGCCTTAAGGACATTACTTAACTTCTCCTGGGTCTCATTCTTCATTTCTAGCATATGGTGATACCTGCTCAGTTAGCCTCACTGGATTCTTAACAAAGACTACTTAAATTATGCAGATGAAAGCACTTGGAAGTTTTTAATATTACTATGTACATAGTAATGCACATTTCTTAAGTGAACTTTAGCATGTAAAAAAATGGTGGACTATGAATGTTACATGTAGGCCTTTATGATAGTTCTCAAAATGTGATCTTCAGAGCACTGGCTCTCCTGGGATTGTAAACAGTGCCATGTGAGTAGTGCTTTTATGGATGAAACATTGGGAAAACACTGGGTTTAGTAAAGTTAGGCTTCTGTGCCTCTGTACTCTCTTTCTTTCAGAGATATTTAATAAGTGCATGTACTTCGTGGACTAAAAAGATTATCTCAACTAAAAAATACCCCTTTGGTGGAGGGTATTTGTGTACTGTGGGAGATACAACCCAAGATACATTTTATTACTCTGAGTCTTCCAGTTTAATTTTCTAAGCTATGATTTTGGTTTTTGTAATTCCCTTGATCTTTACTAGTAATAATATTAAATTGAAACCAAATTTATTTTACTTCTAGTATAATATACATGGCTGTTTATATAGGAAAACAAGTAATTCAACAGTTACAGCTAATGTATTTTAGATTATTTTTTTCTGTTTCAGAAGGGCTTCTAAGTTGCCAAAATGTGGGGAAAAAAATGTTTTTAAAGCTTATCATACCTATGCACTTATATTAAATACCTAAGCCTGCTTTTAGATAGGCTACACCTAAGAGGATAAAATCTAGAACACTGTCCTGAGACTGATTCTAGTCATTGAATACTGAATTATTTGACATCTCAAGATCTCTAAATAATATATGTGTGGATTTTGAGGTTATATTTAAATGAAAAAGTTTTCTTTAATCATTTTTCTTTCCATAATCTTTATGTAGCTCATGAACTATTTAGAGTTTTTCATTTGTTCCTATTTTTTGCAACTAAAGCTCTTCTTTACATAAAATGAAAACTTTTCTTTTGAAATGTCAAATTATGAAACTGATTTAAACATTTTATTTTGATGATTCCATTTTAGGCTTTTCTCACTTATATTCTATTTAATTTTGCATGCATACATGTAAAATTTGATTTAATGATTTAACTTTATGATACATTTTCCCAATATTGATGTCCATGAATTTTACCATATGAACCTTGTCTTATATGTCATTGAAATTACCCTCCAAAATAAAGTACACCTAATTTGTTTCCTTTAGTTTCCTTTATTTTCATACATATAAAATTATTTTGAGAATTTTAGACAGAAGTTATTTTTATTTAAGGAATAATGCTAGTTGAGTAAATCAAGTTAAATTGTAGGTCATGGGAAATTAATGAAAGGTTTCCTAATTTTAAGTATTGTATCTTTATTTGTCCAGTGATTGCTTTGTAGTATGTGTCTTAAATTGTTCTTTTATTTCATTTTTTGTTTTACTATTTTCATTTTTCTAGCTTGTGACGAATGGAAAATACTACCGAAACCAAATCTTCATAGAGATGTCAACAGATTCGGTCACTCTGCAGTTGTCATTAACGGGTAAAAGAAGCATGTTTAGCAGTCATACTACCCATGTATTTTGNCTTTCATTTGACTGTGTTTCACTTCCTTGAAGTGTATTCAGGTTTCTAACTCTGTTGTTGGAATACTATATTGAACATACAATTTATGAATTATTGGCCATGTGAGGGGTGTGTGTGTGTGTGTTGGGTTTTGGTGGCATGATTAAAATCTACCTATGCTAACTCATTAGCTGTCTCTAACATTTTCATCTCTTCTTTTTCAAAGTCTTTACCCTTTACAAGTCACCCCTTCTCTCCAAATGGGAATAATCTTTCAGAATCCCATCAATATACTTTTATAAATAAGGCATTCATAAACATAATTTATAGCAAAACAAAGGTAATCTAATGGGCCTTAAGGACATTACTTAACTTCTCCTGGGTCTCATTCTTCATTTCTAGCATATGGTGATACCTGCTCAGTTAGCCTCACTGGATTCTTAACAACGACTACTTAAATTATGCAGATGAAAGCACTTGGAAATTTTTAATATTACTATGTGCATAGTAATGCACATTTCTTAAGTGAACTTTAGCATGTAAAAAAATGGTGGACTATGAATATTACATGTAGGCCTTTATGATAGTTCTTAAAATGTGATCTTCAGAGCACTGGCTCTCCTGGGATTGTAAACAGTGCCATGTGAATAGTGCTTCTATGGATGAAACATTGGGAAACACTGGGTTTAGTAAAGTTAGGCTTCTGTGCCTTTGTACTCTTTCTTTCAGAGATATTTAATAAGTGCATGTACTTCGTGGACTAAAAAGATTATCTCAACTAAAAAATACCCCTTTGGTGGAGGGTATTTGTGTACTGTGGGAGATACAACCCAAGATACATTTTATTACTCTGAGTCTTCCAGTTTAATTTTCTAAGCTATGATTTTGGTTTTTGTAATTCCCTTGATCTTTACTAGTAATAATATTAAATTGAAACCAAATTTATTTTACTTCTAGTATAATATACATGGCTGTTTATATAGGAAAACAAGTAATTCAACAGTTACAGCTAATGTATTTTAGATTATTTTTTTCTGTTTCAGAAGGGCTTCTAAGTTGCCAAAATGTGGGGAAAAAAATGTTTTTAAAGCTTATCATACCTATGCACTTATATTAAATACCTAAGCCTGCTTTTAGATAGGCTACACCTAAGAGGATAAAATCTAGAACACTGTCCTGAGACTGATTCTAGTCATTGAATGCTGAATTATTTGACATCTCAAGATCTCTAAATAATATATGTGTGGATTTTGAGGTTATATTTAAATGAAAAAGTTTTCTTTAATCATTTTTCTTTCCATAATCTTTATGTAGCTCATGAACTATTTAGAGTTTTTCATTTGTTCCTATTTTTTGCAACTAAAGCTCTTCTTTACATAAAATGAAAACTTTTCTTTTGAAATATCAAATTATGAAACTGATTTAAACATTTTATTTTGATGATTCCATTTTAGGCTTTTCTCACTTATATTCTATTTAATTTTGCATGCATACATGTAAAATTTGATTTAATGATTTAACTTTATGATACATTTTCCCAATATTGATGTCCATGAATTTTACCATATGAACCTTGTCTTATATGTCATTGAAATTACCCTCCAAAATAAAGTACACCTAATTTGTTTCCTTTAATTTCCTTTATTTTCATACATATAAAATTATTTTGAGAATTTTAGACAGAAGTTATTTTTATTTAAGGAATAATGCTAGTTGAGTAAATCAAGTTAAATTGTAGGTCATGGGAAATTAATGAAAGGTTTCCTAATTTTAAGTATTGTATCTTTATTTGTCCAGTGATTGCTTTGTAGTATGTGTCTTAAATTGTTCTTTTATTTCATTTTTTGTTTTACTATTTTCATTTTTCTAGCTTGTGACGAATGGAAAATACTACCGAAACCAAATCTTCATAGAGATGTCAACAGATTCGGTCACTCTGCAGTTGTCATTAACGGGTAAAAGAAGCATGTTTAGCAGTCATACTACCCATGTATTTTGTTACTCTTTAAGCAAATTATTGTTTGTAATCAATGACAGTAGTTTTACGTATTGCTTCAATACCGTGGGAAGAAATTTTGGTTCATTAACCATTATCCTTCTTTCTTTTCTGTTTAAATTTATTTAAGGGGCAGGGGAGTATCAGAGGAAAGATGTTGAGATAGAGCTTCAGATACTCTCTAAAATTTTCATCCTGCCTTAATTTCTTTTTCCAGAGATCAGATCATGAATGATTTCCCCAAAAAAATCAGCCTGAAGTTATAGAAAGGCTAGCCACGTATTTCTGTTGAGGAGAGCGAGGGAAGTGAGAACAGTTAGGTTCTCCGTTTGGTTCTGTCATAACTGAGTGTGTGGTTTCTGACAAGTCCCTTAACCTATCTGGCTTTTTCATGTGTGTGTGCTCTGTGGCTCTAGTCCTGTAGTCCTGTCTGATTTTTTGTCATGTTATGGACCATAGCCTGCTGGGCTCATCTGTCCAGTGGATTCTGCAGGCAAAAATACTGGAGTGGGTTGTCATGTCCCCCTCCAGGTGATCTTCCTGACCCAGGGATCAAACTTGCATCTCTTATGTCTCCTGCATTTGCAGGCTGGTTCTTTACCACTAGCGCCACCTGGGAAGCCCATCTGGCCTTTAGTACCCTTATATTCACTGGGAATTTGGACTGGATGATCATTAAGTTACCTTCCTCCTGTAAGGTAGTGTGATTTTGCTATTTCCATAGCAAAAATTCATTAATGTGGACTCATGACAATAAATAACATGCTAGATCATCCATTAGCTTACAATTTGCAATTCATAATGACATTTTTATGAGGTCATTTTATTACTACCTTATTCTAATTATGTAAAAATTGTCCAGTATGATGCTAAAAATAAAACTGTATAAATGGTATCAGTTGGCTTTTGTAATGGAAATAAGTGAAATCCAGAGTGTAAACATAAAGACTCTAAGCTTCTCTGTTGAAAATTGCATTTCGTTGATTTTTATTTTACTTTTTAAATAATAAAAAATATTCTTCAAGTACTTTCTGTTCTTTTCCATTTATTATATCAATAATATTTTTAGAAATGAAAATTAGGCTGTTTTGAGGCCATTTCAAATTTCTTTGGTGCTGGTAGTATTAATTCAGTAATGATCTGGGCTTTTCTTTTCAAATTGAAACTTTGAAAATCCTTTTGATTATATTACTCTTGGTCGTTTTATTTTATAAAAAGATAATAACAGTATACAAAGAATCTATATCTATCCAGTTTCTAAATTCTTTGTATTCAAAAAATTTAATTCTGTATGGCAATTCTAAAGTATATCTTGTTATCTCCATATAGCTACTATATATTTCTAAAACTGTTTCCTACCTAGATAAAAAGTGTAAAATGCATATTTAAATTTATTTTAAAAACTCATTAGATACTTTTTTAAAGATTCTTATTTTGTTTTTAATAGGTCCATGTAT
This sequence comes from Raphicerus campestris, assembly GCA_006410735.1. Classification (NCBI taxonomy): domain Eukaryota; kingdom Metazoa; phylum Chordata; class Mammalia; order Artiodactyla; family Bovidae; genus Raphicerus; species Raphicerus campestris. The sequence continues at coordinate 43,073 of SJYW01045526.1, read as the reverse complement.
ATATTTGGAGGATTTTCTAGTGTACTCCTTAATGATATACTTGTATACAAGCCTCCAAATTGCAAGGCTTTCAGAGATGAAGAACTTTGTAAAAATGCTGGTCCAGGAATAAAATGTATTTGGAACAAAAATCACTGTGAATCTTGGGACTCTGGGAATACTAATAATATTCTTAGAGCAAAGTGCCCTCTGAAAACAGGTGAAATATTTTTTTTACTTCTTTTTGACATAAAGCATCTCTACTTGGCTTGAAATGGCAGTGCATTCCTGCTCATAAGAATTACCTTAATAGTTTTCAAAAATTAAAAACTCATAATCCTCTAATTAAAAATCCTAATGTTTGATTTAGCAGTGATTAATAATTTAATATCTTTCTTAGCTATCTTTAGTTTTCTTTTTTGAATGTGTAATAGTCATATATCTCTGTGTAATAGTAATATATCAATTTTGACATGTTAACATGGCCATATATATGAATTATTTTTGTATGTAAGTATAAAATTCACTCAAATACATCCTTTCTTAGATATATTATATGCTTCAAAGAAATAAAATGAAGTAATTTATTCTGCATTTGGTACTTTTTTTCTTCCTGAATTATTGTCAAACCATCCCATAAAGCTAAAAAGTTTCTAGAATTTTGATGTCTTGTTATAACTCAATATTTATTATAAAATATTGAATAAATAATTCAAACTTATGAATGTGCATGCCAAGTTGCTTCAGTCATGTCCAACTCTTTGCAACCCTGTGGACTGTACTCCTCCAAGCTCCTTTGTCCTTGAGGATTCTCCAGGCAGGAATAATAGAGTAGGTTGCCATGCCCCTCCTCTAGGGGATCTTCCTGACCCAGGGCTTGAACCCACATCGCTTATGTATCCTCTTTTGGCAGGCAGGTTTTTTACCATTAGCACCACCTGGGATGCCTGATTTATGAATAATTAATAGTAAATATTTATAAAGAATGATTTAGATATAAATTTTCAATTTTCTTTAAATGAATGGGGCTTTTATATCTTTTTGGTGCTACAATGAACAGATCAGGTTCTGCTAATCTATAATNTACCATTAGCACCACCTGGGATGCCCGATTTATGAATAATTAATAGTAAATGTTTATAAAGAATGATTTAGATATAAATTTTCAATTTTCTTTAAATGAATGGGGCTTTTATATCTTTTTGGTGCTACAATGAACAGATCAGGTTCTGCTAATCTATAATCAGTTAGATGTCTCTAGATAGCTTTATGAAGAATGATAAACAGTGAGCATTTGTTATAATCTTTTCTTTTAAATGTATAGTAATACATTTTGTTTAATAAAATACCTCTAAGTCTTTTTCTTCCTCCATAATGTGTAAATGTCAAATGATTGTAGGATCCTGATAGAGTGAATAATCAAGATGAGGGCAGGATGTATTTAAATCCCTATAAATCCAATTAAATTACAAAACTGACTTCATATTGGAGAACTTATTTTGATATTGATGATTATATTTATGGTTTAAAAATATTCTCGTGATTCTTAGCAGATGTTAAGAATATGTGAATTAAGAAGTGTGACATTTTCTTTTCATCCTAATGTGTTCTGTCTCCCATTTGTATCACAGCTGCTTCTGATGACAGATGTTATAGATATGCAGATTGTGCCAGCTGTACTGCCAATACGAATGGGTGCCAGTGGTGTGATGACAAGAAATGCATTTCATCAACCAGTAACTGCAGCATGGTTAGTATTTATGGGTAAATGATGATGTAGCTAACACTGCTACTTTATAATCATTAGCTTACCTGTAAAAACACTGCTACTTTAAAATCATTAGCTTACCTGTATCAAGACATTTAGAAAAGAGAAAGGGGAGAGGCAAAACAAAATTATGGTATTAAGAGATATAAACTACTATATATAAAATAGATAAGCAACAAGAATATATTATACAGCACAGGAATTTATAGCCATTGTTTTGTAATAATGTTAAATGGAATATATAATCTTAAAAAATGTTGAATCATTATGTTGTATACCTGAAACTAATTCAATATTGTAGTAAGTAAGTGAAGTCGCTCAGTTGTGTCCTACTCTTTGCGAACCCATAGACTGAAGCCTGCAAGTCTCCTCAGTCAGTGGAATTTCCCAGGCAAGAATACTGGAGTGGGTTACTGTTTCCGTCTCCAGGGGATCTTCCTGATACAGGGATCATACCCTGGTCTCTGGCGTTGCAGGCAGATGCTTTACCATCTGAACCACCAGGGAAGCCCTATAAAATATTGTTTGCGACACCATGGGCTGTATAGTCCATGGAGTTCTCCAGGCCAGAATACTGGAATGGGTAGCCTTTCCCTTCTCCAGGGGATCTTCCCAACCCAGGGATTGAACCCAGGTCTCCCACATTGCAGGCGAATTCTTTTCCTGCAGAGCCACAAGGGAACCCCAAGAATACTGGGGTGGGTAGCCTATCCCTTCTCCAGTGGATCTTCCTGACCCAGAAATTGAACTAGGATCTCCTGCATTGCAGGCGGATTCTTTACCAACTGAGCTATGAGGGAAGCCCTAATATTGAAAGCCAACTATAAAAAAAAGACACTTAGAAAATATGTAGGGCATCACTTACTTCTTGATATGTTGTCGGTCAGTCTAGATTCCATGTTGAATCCAATAACCTTTACTTTCCATGGATAAGATTGGGAAAATTCTTTCAAAACTTAATTTTAGAAGACTCTAGCTAGAAACATTGTCTTCTGTGGTGATGGAAATAGGAATGTATAAGTAAGTATTGAAGTCATCTCTATGAGAATCTTGTCAGACGTGTTAATAGTGTTGTGACTTAGGTTTTATTTATATGCTTTGTGTGCAAGCTTAATCTGAAGTGTTGATAGTAGTAGTTTCATTTTATCATTAAAATCATCTATGTTTAAATTAATCGTTTATGTTTTAAATTAAAAAACTTTTTGTTTAGATCTGTGGTTCTCTGAGGCATTTCTGTCCCTCATTGGGACATATGCCAATGTGTATTTTTTGGTTGTTTTCACAACTGTGGGACTGCTACTGCTAAGTCACTTCCGTCGTGTCCGACTGTGCGACCCCATAGACGGCAGCCCACCAGGCTCCCCCATCCCTGGGATTCTCCAGGCAAGAATACTGGAGTGGGTTGCCATTGCCTTCTCCAGTGCATGACAGTGAAAAGTAAAAGGGAAGTCGCTCAGTTGTGTCTGACTCTTAGCGACCCCGTGGACTGCAGCCCACCAGGCTCCTCCATCCATGAGATTTTCCAGGCAAGAATACTGGAGTGGGGTGCCATCGCCTTCCCCATGGGACTGCTACTAGCATCTAACATAGAGAAGCCTGGGACACAAGTAAACATCTACAGTGAACGAATAGTGTTGACACAAAAAATCATCACCTGGCTCAAAGTTTCACTGGTGATGCGGTCAAGAGCCTATTTTAGGTAGACTATTGAAAATATAATAAAATTAATGTTGATAGATTAAAGTAGGTCAAAAGGAGTAAAAACTAACCTTTTAATGGACAGCATCAAAATGTTCCAAATTGAAGGAAAATATTTAAAAATTAGTAAGGATTGTATTCAGTAGGATTAGAGATTCTCTTATTGGAGTGTAGCTTAAATAACTAAAAAGTTCCCATACAGATTTTAAACTAAATACATATTAATTTTTTCTTTTTTTGAATTTTTATTAAGCGAGGAAAGTATCCACTTGTTTTTCAAGATACCAGGCAGAAGTAAAAGGTAAAGAAAAAGGAGTTTGAAAACTAAAGTAAAAAGTTTTATTATGTTACCTAAAATTTTTCTCCAGTAACCAATCATATTTAGAAATAATTAAAGCTTTATGATTCTCTACTAAAATAATATTAAAAACTTAAAACGAAAGAAAGCTTTGAATTATTGCCTCATCAGATTGAACCCTTTTGTTTTTATACTTACTGTATTGGTGTATACTTTGCAGTGATATGTTGCTTTAATAACAATAGATATTTCAGTTTTATTTGAGTTTGAATGTTAATAGAATATGACTCATTTTGAATGTTTGAATTACTTTTTAATGTTTGCATAATATTTATCTAATGGGAGTTACATTAGTGAATAATGCGGACATGGTACAATGTAAAATAAAACATGGGAATAAGGGACTAAAATGGAGAATGTCATTAGATAAGAATTGCAAACAGATTTTATTTAAAACTTTGTTCGATAACTCTGAGTTAATTTGTATTTAGACATTTACACTATATGTACACATCTCAAAAACTCCATTATGCAAATTATAGTATTCATTTTATAAAGTGGCCTTTTCCTTTAGAGTTTAGGGTTGATAATGTGTTAAAAAGGAAAGCACTGGTTGAGATAGTACAAGTGAACAGATGGAAGTCTCTTATAATTTAGACTTTGATGTAATGTGTCTTTTGGACAGTTTTATCAGAATGTCTGGTGATTAAAATAAACCAAATGCTAGTAGATACAGAAGGGTCTATGAGATTTTAGCATAAATGATATCCATTGATACTCGTTTCATTATCTAGTCATTTTTACTGGAAGTTGCATATTTTGTGCTCTAATAGCCCAAATAACTATTCTTCTTGCAGATTTTCATTTTATTAGAGTGAAGATGAGTAGAGTACTGGTTATTCTTCATAGTCTGTTTATGAATGTGCATCTGGTTCATTAGGCCAAAAAATGCCAGCCATGTGTGATGGAAATAAAATTTCATCTATTGTACTGGCTCAGTATCAGTAAATGAGTATACTGTTCTTAGGAAGAGCAGTAGAGTTATTTCGTTGGTGACTCTACCATTGTTGTTCTAAAGATTGGCATTAAGTTTTCATTCTTTCTCTTATTCTAATATGTTGTTTAGCTATTCTCTTGTCTTTCTTATAGGCTATTTTATTTATCAGATGATTCAAGTAAATTGATTTGTTTTCAGTTATGTGACAGATGTTTGGAAGTATTGTAATCCTATAGGATAATACTAAGATTTATATGCTATATGAGAAAAAAAGAGCTTTGAATCAGAAAAATAACATTAAGAAAATTTGCATTTTCTTGATGAAAGTGAAAATGGAGAGTGAAAAAGTTGGCTTAAAGCTCAGCATTCAGAAACGAAGATCATGGCATCTGGTCCCATCACTTCATGGGAAATAGAAGGGGAAACAGTGGAAACAGTGTCAGATTTTATTTTGGGGGGCTCCACAATCACTGCAGATGGTGACTGCAGCCATGAAATTAAAAGACGCTTACTCCTTGGAAGAAAAGTTATGACCAACCTAGACAGCATATTCAAAAGCAGAGATATTACTTTGCCAACAAAGGTCCATCTAGTCAAGGCTATAGTTTTTCCGGTGGTCATGTATGGATGTGAGAGTTGGACTGTGAAGAAGACTGAGTGCTGAAGAATTGATGCTTTTGAA
>SJYW01045526.1:21192-33360 GCA_006410735.1 Raphicerus campestris | reverse complement strand
TACTGGAGTGGGGTGCCATCGCCTTCCCCATGGGACTGCTACTAGCATCTAACATAGAGAAGCCTGGGACACAAGTAAACATCTACAGTGAACGAATAGTGTTGACACAAAAAATCATCACCTGGCTCAAAGTTTCACTGGTGATGCGGTCAAGAGCCTATTTTAGGTAGACTATTGAAAATATAATAAAATTAATGTTGATAGATTAAAGTAGGTCAAAAGGAGTAAAAACTAACCTTTTAATGGACAGCATCAAAATGTTCCAAATTGAAGGAAAATATTTAAAAATTAGTAAGGATTGTATTCAGTAGGATTAGAGATTCTCTTATTGGAGTGTAGCTTAAATAACTAAAAAGTTCCCATACAGATTTTAAACTAAATACATATTAATTTTTTCTTTTTTTGAATTTTTATTAAGCGAGGAAAGTATCCACTTGTTTTTCAAGATACCAGGCAGAAGTAAAAGGTAAAGAAAAAGGAGTTTGAAAACTAAAGTAAAAAGTTTTATTATGTTACCTAAAATTTTTCTCCAGTAACCAATCATATTTAGAAATAATTAAAGCTTTATGATTCTCTACTAAAATAATATTAAAAACTTAAAACGAAAGAAAGCTTTGAATTATTGCCTCATCAGATTGAACCCTTTTGTTTTTATACTTACTGTATTGGTGTATACTTTGCAGTGATATGTTGCTTTAATAATAATAGATATTTCAGTTTTATTTGAGTTTGAATGTTAATAGAATATGACTCATTTTGAATGTTTGAATTACTTTTTAATGTTTGCATAATATTTATCTAATGGGAGTTACATTAGTGAATAATGCGGACATGGTACAATGTAAAATAAAACATGGGAATAAGGGACTAAAATGGAGAATGTCATTAGATAAGAATTGCAAACAGATTTTATTTAAAACTTTGTTCGATAACTCTGAGTTAATTTGTATTTAGACATTTATACTATATGTACACATCTCAAAAACTGCATTATGCAAATTAAAGTATTCATTTTATAAAGTGGCCTTTTCCTTTAGAGTTTAGTGTTGATAATGTGTTAAAAAGGAAAGCACTGGGTGAGATAGTACAAGTGAACAGATGGAAGTCTCTTATAATTTAGACTTTGATGTAATGTGTCTTTTGGACAGTTTTATCAGAATGTCTGGTGATTAAAATAAACCAAATGCTAGTAGATACAGAAGGGTCTATGAGATTTTAGCATAAATGATATCCATTGATACTCGTTTCATTACTTAGTCATTTTTACTGGAAGTTGCATATTTTGTGCTCTAATAGCCCATATAACTATTCTTCTTGCAGATTTTCATTTTATTAGAGTGAAGATGAGTAGAGTACTGGTTATTCTTCATAGTCTGTTTATGAATGTGCATCTGGTTCATTAGGCCAAAAAATGCCAGCCATGTGTGATGGAAATAAAATTTCATCTATTGTACTGGCTCAGTATCAGTAAATGAGTATACTGTTCTTAGGAAGAGCAGTAGAGTTATTTCGTTGGTGACTCTACCATTGTTGTTCTAAAGATTGGCATTAAGTTTTCATTCTTTCTCTTATTCTAATATGTTGTTTAGCTATTCTCTTGTCTTTCTTATAGGCTATTTTATTTATCAGATGATTCAAGTAAATTGATTTGTTTTCAGTTATGTGACAGATGTTTGGAAGTATTGTAATCCTATAGGATAATACTAAGATTTATATGCTATATGAGAAAAAAAGAGCTTTGAATCAGAAAAATAACATTAAGAAAATTTGCATTTTCTTGATGAAAGTGAAAATGGAGAGTGAAAAAGTTGGCTTAAAGCTCAGCATTCAGAAACGAAGATCATGGCATCTGGTCCCATCACTTCATGGGAAATAGAAGGGGAAACAGTGGAAACAGTGTCAGATTTTATTTTGGGGGGCTCCACAATCACTGCAGATGGTGACTGCAGCCATGAAATTAAAAGACGCTTACTCCTTGGAAGAAAAGTTATGACCAACCTAGACAGCATATTCAAAAGCAGAGATATTACTTTGCCAACAAAGGTCCATCTAGTCAAGGCTATAGTTTTTCCGGTGGTCATGTATGGATGTGAGAGTTGGACTGTGAAGAAGACTGAGTGCTGAAGAATTGATGCTTTTGAACTGTGTTGTTGGAGAAGACTCTTGAGAGTCCCTTGGACTGCAAGGAGATGCAACCAGTTCATTCTGAAGGAGATCAGTCCTGGGATTTCTTTGGAAGGAATGATGCTGAAGCTGAAACTCCAGTATTTTGGCCACGTCATACGAAGAGTTAACTCACTGGAAAAGACTGATGCTGGGAGGGATTGGAGGCAGGAGGAGAAGGGGATGACAGAGGATGGCATCACTGACTTGACGGATATGAGTCTGAGTGAACTCCNCTCCAGTATTTTGGCCACGTCATATGAAGAGTTAACTCACTGGAAAAGACTGATGCTGGGAGGGATTGGAGACAGGAGGAGAAGGGGACGACAGAGGATGGCATCACTGACTCGACGGATGTGAGTCTGACTGAACTCTGGGAGTTGGTGATGGACAGGGAAGCCTGGCATGCTGTGATTCACGGGGTTGCCAAGAGTCGGACACAACTGAGTGACTGAACTGAACTGAACTGAATGAAAATGGAGGTTGAATAAGATTTAGTACAATTTGGGCTTTAAAAAATGTATCTTATGTGATTGCCGGGGTCTAGCCCTGGTGGATCCAGGGTAATTTGAAGTGGGGATGGCGTGGTGAGGAAAAACTTATTTATTTAGAAATACAAAGAGAGATTAGGAAGAAATAGTGTAGTAGGAAAAGTTAGTGGAGAAAAGATGCTGAATAACTTGGTTTACGTGGAGAACTAATAAAGTTCCGACAAGGAACTTGCACTGTCTACGTTAGGCCACTGGCTCCCACTTGAATAGCGGAAGGTGCCCCACCTTAGGCTCCCTCTTGCGTGGGTTTTAAAAGCCAGGGCAAATAAGTAGACAAGGTGAGCCTCCAGCCCCAGATGGGAATTCAGCCAGAAAACAGAGTATGAAAAGACATGGGGGAACCAGTCTTTCCAATGACTGGCCTATCTTCTATTGTCTGGAAAGGCCTTATATACTTTTGATTTTACATAGAGATCAATGGATAATACATAATTATGCAGTGTCAGCAGCCCTGATTCTTATCGAGACCAAGCTTTCTCTCTGCATACCTAGTTGTATATACAAGTCTTAGGTGATTTACATCGTCTTCTGGCCAGAAGGCCAATTAACATTTTACAGCCCTTTTCTGATGAGGGTTTGTCAACCAGAAGACTTATTTGCCTTAATAGTGAGTGTTGTTCTTCCCAAAGTCTGGTGCCACTCTCAGAAAGCACTGAATAAAGTTACATTCTTACCTAGCAAGGATACAACAATTTATAACAATGAAAGAAGTAAGTTATTTATAACAAAGAGAAAAGTAATTAACTCAAAAGTCTAGTGTTGCTAACATCAAAACTACTATATTCCTTTTTCTATACCCAATTACATTGATTAATATCCTTCAGATGCCTAAAAGATAAAGAATATGGAGGCCTGGCAGCAGTCATTGACTCAACAGTGAAACCTTTCACCAATATAATTTTTAGCTCTTTAGAAAAGGCTCTGTATCTTTAAGATGCGTTAAGCTTCATGCCTCTCGCTGGGGGGCTGTAAATAATCACAAGCTGTAAAAGTTTGGGCAGACTGGTCAGGTAAGTTAGAAAGCTATCGGAGGGGTTTAAGCCGAGACATTCTTTTTATATGCAGGAGACTGTTAACTGGAGCCCTAAGTTAATTCCTTTTAGAGGCAGAAGAGTGGAAAGCACAGTACAAGAAGGCAGGCAGACTCTGGTTTTTGGGGGTAGATGTTCAGGAAAACCCAGGGGGAAATCCTGAAGCCAGATCATGCCTTTGCGTATGTCTGGCTTCCTTCCTCATGACCTTTGCCATGGGCGGAATTCCTCATGCTGGCTCCCAGCATGTGATTTTTTTTAAAAGGAAGAATAATATAAAAATTTCTTCAACCATTTTTATGTATGGGAAATTATAAGTAAATTTTAATTTTCAAGTTTTTTGGTTGAAAAGAAATATTTATCACCCTGACATGAGAAAGCCTAAGGTAAGAGTGTCTACCTTTGGAAAGGAAAGGGAGCTTATGATGCAGCATGCGCTTTTTGCCTTTGTGGTTTTTTTTTTCCTCAAAAGTGAGTCACAAGAAGAGTTGAGCCCAAAGAATCTGATTTTTTAATCACAGGTATTGATAATATCATGTAAAATATCAAACCTTGATATACATAGGGAACTCACACCAAACTTCCTATGTTGCCTTTTGCTTTGTTTTATTGACCTTTAACCTTCAACCTCTTAGACCTGAAATTAGTTGAAATATGAGTAGTTGTGTAATAGGACTGATCAAAATGTAACGTCTGTGGGTTCTTTTCAACCTTTATTGAGGAAATGTGATATATACACACAGGAGAAACATCAGTTAACCTAAATCATTATTTAATGTCTGTAGAAGTAACCAAAACCGTTATTTAATGTATGTGAATGTAAACTTAGTTTGAGTTGTTGAGAAAATAATTTATAGTTTTAGATTGTATTAGATTTTGATAAAGCATCTCTTTAACTTCTGCTACTCATTACTTCCACTTCATTCCCAGGAGTCTGCATGATAGTTTTATTATGACTAGAATTCTTTGATGTGATCATTGAGAGAAATGACTTTGTTCATCAGCTTTATTTATTGAATTGGAAATCTGTTATCAGATTCAATAGAAGACATTTTCATTACTTGATTTCTGTTTCAGATTGTGTAATTTGCTTGTTTTTTCAATAGGCATACATTCTAATTCTAAGAACTTTGCTTAAATAAATAAATGAATAAGAAATTTTGATTCAGTAGAACTGGATTTGGTGTTAGAAGTCTGTGTTGTAAAGTTCACCAGGTAATTTATGTGTACGCTAAACTTCATGAGTCATTACTGTACAAAGGCGAAAGGTAACAATACTTTATCTTTTAACTTTATAGTCTGTGAAAAACTATACCAAATGCCATGTGAGAAATGAGCAGATTTGTAACAAACTTACTAGCTGTAAAAGCTGTTCACTAAACTTGAATTGCCAGTGGGATCAGCGNCCTGATATACATAGGGAACTCACACCAAAGTTCCTATGTTGCCTTTTGCTTTGTTTTATTGACCTTTAACCTTCAACCTCTTAGACCTGAAATTAGTTGAAATATGAGTAGTTGTGTAATAGGACTGATCAAAATGTAACGTCTGTGGGTTCTTTTCAACCTTTATTGAGGAAATGTGATATATACACACAGGAGAAACATCAGTTAACCTAAATCATTATTTAATGTTTATAGAAGTAACCAAAACCGTTATTTAATGTATGTGAATGTAAACTTAGTTTGAGTTGTTGAGAAAATAATTTATAGTTTTAGATTGTATTAGATTTTGATAAAGCATCTCTTTAACTTCTGCTACTCATTACTTCCACTTCATTCCCAGGAGTCTGCATGATAGTTTTATTATGACTAGAATTCTTTGATGTGATCATTGAGAGAAATGACTTTGTTCATCAGCTTTATTTATTGAATTGGAAATCTGTTATCAGATTCAATAGAAGACATTTTCATTACTTGATTTCTGTTTCAGATTGTGTAATTTGCTTGTTTTTTCAATAGGCGTACATTCTAATTCTAAGAACTTTGGTTAAATAAATAAATGAATAAGAAATTTTGATTCAGTAGAACTGGATTTGGTGTTAGAAGTCTGTGTTGTAAAGTTTACCGGGTAATTTATGTGTACGCTAAACTTCATGAGTCATTACTGTACAAAGGCGAAAGGTAACAATACTTTATCTTTTAACTTTATAGTCTGTGAAAAACTATACCAAATGCCATGTGAGAAATGAGCAGATTTGTAACAAACTTACTAGCTGTAAAAGCTGTTCACTAAACTTGAATTGCCAGTGGGATCAGCGACAGCAAGAGTGCCAGGCTTTACCAGGTAAAGATTTACATTTGGTAAATGAGTTTTATAGTCCATAGATGAATGCTATTTTTGTAAAGTTTATTAAGAATATTCCATTTTCTAAAATTAAACCAGTAGCAAATAAACAATAGTATTGGAGTAAAGATAGCAGTGTTCCTACAAGAAAGATTTATACATTTGTTTCCAATTAAGACTTTCAAGGTATCTTCTGTTTATTACTGTTGACTTGATCAGAATACTTTTCAATTAAAAAATTATATATTAAAAACATAGAAAATAGTAAGTACTCAGAGTAATATCCAAATCTAACAGTGTTAACATTTTGGCATATTGGATTTAAGTACCCTTTATTTTTTGAATTCCAGGAGCAGTTTTTTACTGTTCTTTTTTATTAGAAATGGTAACATTTATAATAATTATTATATGATTCAATGAGATGCTTAAGTTCTGTAAATCAGAACAAAACTCATTTGAAAAAGAAATTTCAATTTATTTTTACAATTAGCATTCTTAGTAGACCCCTAAGTATTCTTTCTTTTGAATATGAAAGAGAAAATCAGAAAATCAAAAACTTATATAGATATTTAACCAGCTCCATCTTCTTGTTATACAGATAAGCTGAGACTGGTTACATAACCTGCTTAAAAAAGTACATGACTTGTAAATGGCAGAGGGGACTAGTAACTGGGTGTTTATCTCTGTTCAGTTTTTTGTCTGTTTCTATCTCGTGATTTTTTTTTTTCATTTTTTCATTGAAAAATATCTGAACCTATGAAATTCTTAAAAGTGTTGGAAAATCCCATCATAGGATTTAGGACTTTCTTATAAGTTCATGTAATAAAATAAAAATTAGATTGCCTTTAAAAGTACCACTGAGATTTTGGAATTATGTTTATGTACTAAGCTTTTAAGCTTTTAAATAGTGATGTATGCATGTGTGTTCATTTTGAGTAATTTAGAGGATATTAATGCAATAGGCAAGATTTGAGAAGCAATAGTGAGATGACATTAAACTTGAAAGTAATAATTTATAAGTGTTAAAGTCTAAAAGCTACATATACATCAATTAAAATACTTATAAAGTTTCTTTAAAAAGACAGAGTAAAGCCTGGACTAAAATAAGAGTTGACGGAAGGAATATATATGTAAAGGAACATTATTCAATAAGAAGAGAATTTGATTATCACTGGAAATTTGGGAAAATAATAGTGAAGTTATATTTAGTAATACCCATCTACTCTTGCCTGGGAAAATATTTTGGTTTGGCCTAAGGGTTGTACTTGACCAGGTTATTACTTTGGAGGATAATAAAAATCTTATAAATATGTCCATGCCACCCCATGGACTGTAGCCTACTGGCTCCTCCGCCCAGGGGATTTTCTGGGCAGGAGTATGGAGTGGGTTGCCATTTCCTTTTCTAGAGGATCTTCCTGACCCAGGGATCGAACCCAGGTCTACCTACATTGCAGGCAAGTGCTTTACCCTCTGAGCCACTAGGGAAGCTATAATAAATGTAGTAAGCTATTTTATTATGCACTAACTGCCTTTGTTCTGGATTCATATTTACTAAGAGCCAGCTTGGTATTATATGTAGTTTGGTTTCTGTTCAGCTTGTCTCAAGGAACTGAATTTTCTAAATGGAGAACGTAGACTGTCGTGATTGCCTTTTTCCATGGAAACTTGTGAATTGTGTTTTTTTCCACTGATCGCATGTAAAAATTGGCAATTTGAATTTATCAAGCTTAACCTATTTTAAAAATTAGCTACTATCCTAAAGTTGAGGTGGTGTCAAAGCTACAGAGACTTGAGACATCACGTTTGGCTGAGTGCCCTGAGTCAGTTTAGCCCCAAAGGCCCATGCGTTGTTTGCATTTGTATGATTCACGAACCAAGCACTTTTGATCTTATGAAACAGAAGATAACCAAAACTAATGTAAATCCTTCCTTGATTCAGTAAGGAAAGAAAAATCTGAAATTTAACAAAAACTCCTGTGCTGTTTCCTTGAAGTGATCTGGAAGTTTAGATTTCAGAAGACAAGGAAGATTGCCGTATGTGTAGCCTGAAAATGAAAACAGAGGCGTTTGAAGTCTTACTAAATGAATCTGGTGTATCAAGTGCTTACTATGTTCCAAGCACTGTGTGTTATTCTCATTACCTAGTTTAATAGGACAGTAGTTATTCAAGAAGCAAAGGGCCCTGTGATACTAAGATATTGTGTGCTTTTCTAATTCTCGTTCTGTTGTAGGTTTACTCTGTATTAATAGTTTTCTAAAGGCTATGGAGTGTATGATTCTAATAGATAGAATGTTATATTAAACCAACATTAAAGGGATTTGCAAAAATATAGAACAAAGCTACACTCTTAACTCTTTTGTTTTTTAGAGACTGTAATTAAGAGAAATTAAATATGCTATTTATTTTAAGTTGTTATGTATTTCCCTAACATTTTTTAATGAAAAATTCCAAATTTTTTTAAATGAATTTTTTAATGAAAAATAGAATTGTAGTGAGGACACTCACTACCCACACCCTAGATTCTGCAATGCACATTTTACTCTGCTCTATCTCTGATTTCTCTGCCTATCCATCCCCTATTCATTTATCAACCCATCTCAATTTCTGATGCCAAGGGCCTAATTTAAACCATCAGCTTTACTTTCTCAAGGAGAAAATGTGAAGATATTAATACATCTTCCTTGAATGTGTACTAATAGCATTAAGGGGCAAGACATCCGAGAAACTGGAAGAGTAGGCTTTAAATTTTAAATGAATAATTATATATATTTTTAAAAGGTTAGTTTTAATTTTTAATATGGTCAAGCTCCATAGATATAAAATGTATAAGGAAAAATCTGTGGCATTCTCAATAATTTTTAAGGGCTTAAAGGGGTCTTGAGACCAATATGTTTGAGAACTGCTGCTTTATAATAATTCCATAAAGACTGACCTGATGCATCCAACCTGAAAGGGCAAGAGGCACTGAAATATTTAGTGATATGTGAAACTAACGGATAGTCAAGTCAAGCTTCACAGATTGGTGTGTCAATAAAACACCTCAGTGTTAATGTATCCTAGAGCATAACTTTATATTGAATTTATAAGTCTGTGTTTTAGAAAACAAACACTGTTTTAAGTTCAATTTGGAGCCTAAGGAAAAACCACTGTTAGTGAATAGTATGTTTAAACTTTCAAAAGACCTGAAAGGTTGTGTAAAAATAAATATTTGAAAGCAAACTTTCTAGTTTCTTTACGAAGCATAAATGAAATGAGACTTCTCGCCCCATAATTATAATAAAAGAATAATAATAATAATAATTACAATTATTATAATTATAATTATAATAAAAGAATCAAAGAACCCAGCTTATATCAAAATAGTACACCTGGGCTAAAGAGATTAGTTAATCTAATTCCATAGCCGAGAGGACAGTTATTAATAGCTACCTACACTTGTAGAAATAACTTTGCTTTTGTTGTGTGCTGGTTATTTTTCTACTGAAGTGATCTTGTGTAAAGTGAATCTTGTGACATATAAATGTGGTAGTGATTTCACTTGCTGCAAAACCATATATCAGTACACTAGATTTACACAGAAGACCTAACAGTCAACAGATTTTGACTGATGTTTCAGAGCCATAGCTTTTATGTTTAATAATTAGAGAAAAATTAGGATCTTCTGTGCGTATTCTTCACCAAAATATTAGTCAAATTTTGTTTAGTATAATACAAAGATATATTTGAATTTTATCATAAAAATTATTTAAGCAAATCTAGAAGTTGTATTTATTTAGCATTCTGAAATAACTGAAAACATGCATGTGTTTGGATAATCAAAAAATAAGACTTTTTTTTTTTGACTAGCTCATCTTTGTGGAGAAGGATGGATTCATGTCGGGGATGCTTGTCTTCGAATTAATTCCAGTCGAGAAAACTATGACAATGCTAAACTTTACTGCTATAATCTTAGTGGAAATCTTGCTTCACTAACAACTTCAAAAGAAGTAGAATTTGTACTGGATGAAATACAGAAGTATACACAACAGGTAACAACTATATTTGTTTTTATTATGGGAATATGCTTATAATCATATAGCTATTGGCAATGAGTTTTTCTTTTTGTTTTTAAATACATTATGTTTAATAAACCTTGGGAAAAAAAGTAGAACTCATTTCAACAGTGAATAGTCAGGGGACTCATTCCGTACTTGTATTTGGTGATATGCCCCTCCCCCCAGGTGGCAGTGGTAAAGAATCCACCTGCCAATGCAGGAGACGCAAATTACTAAATGTGATTTTGAAATATCTTAGTTCATATACTTATTTGAAGTGTTTTGAAGACATTTGAAAAAATTGAGTAGATTATATTATATATTGTTTTAGGTGTACAACATAATCATTTCATATTTGTATGATATATGTTGTTCTTGGATTTCTTTTTGATTCTGCATATAAAAATATATGGTATTTTTCTTATCCTGACTTATTTAAATTAGATCTATCCATGTTCTTGCAAATGGCAATATTTCAGTACTCTGTGATCTCACATATATGGTGAATTTAAAACAAGCAAACAAACATCCTAAAAACTAAAAAACTAAGCTCACAGATAGAACAGTTTGGTATTTCCCAGAGGTGAGGATGCAGGGTGGGCAAAATGGATGAAAGCAGTCAAAAGGTACAGACTTACAATCATATAATAAATAAGCTATGAGGCATAATACACAATGTGATGACTGTAGTGAATAATACTGTATTATATATTTGAAATGCGCTGAGAGTAGATCTTAAAAATTTTCACAAAAAACTGTGTATGGTGACATACCTTAACTAGACTTATAATTCTACAATGTATACAAATATTGAATCATTATTTTGAATTCTGAAAATTAAAATAATATTATATGTCAACTATGCATCAATTAATGGAGCTTTCCTGGAGGCTCAGACGGTAAAGAATCTGCCTGCAGTGCAAGAGACCCATGTTTGATCCCTGGGACAGGAAGATCTCCTGGAGAAGGGAATAGGTACCTACTCTAGTATTCTTGCCTGGAGAATCCCATGGACAGAGGAGCCTGGTGGGCTATAGTCCATGGAGTAATCACAAAAAGAGCTGGACATGACTGAGTGTCTTTCACTTCATATACGTCAATTAAAAGAAAAA
This sequence comes from Raphicerus campestris, assembly GCA_006410735.1. Taxonomy (NCBI): domain Eukaryota; kingdom Metazoa; phylum Chordata; class Mammalia; order Artiodactyla; family Bovidae; genus Raphicerus; species Raphicerus campestris. The sequence goes on along the minus strand of SJYW01045526.1, from coordinate 22,182 downwards.
GTATAGTCAACACTTAAGAATAGCTTAAGTAGGAGATATAGAAATAGTTTACTAAATCTAGTTTTGAAATAACTTAGTTTAAATATATATTTGAAATGTGCTAATGTAAATTGTCATAGCATCATTATAGATTTTTGTATTTTGTATCAAAAGTAAAATTAGAGCTTGGTATAGATTAGTTAAGTGATAAAACTAAACAATAATAAATACCTCAGATCTGAGGTATGTGCAATTGTGCCCAATGTTGAAAATGTACACACACATATGGATACCGTGGGCTAAATAATCCACGTGGGCATGATTTCTACATAGGGCTTCCTGATAGCTCAGCTGGTAAAGAATCCACGTGCAATGCAGAAGACGCCAGTTTGATTCCTGGATCGGGAGGATCCCCTGGAGAAGGGATGGGCTATCCACTCCAGTATTTTGGGCCTTCTCTGGTGGCTCAGCTGGTAAAGAATCTGCCTGCAATGCAGGAGACCAGGGTTTGATCCCTGAGTTGGGAAGATTCCCCTGGAAAAGGGAAAGGCTACCCACTCCAGTTTTCTGGCCTGGAGAATTCCATGGATTGTATATAGGCCAGGGAGTCGCAAAGAATCAGACATGACTGAGCACCTTTCACTAATGGAGGTATGACAATAATTCAAATATTGGTATTAGATTTCAACGACTTTTTTTGACCTTAGGTCATGACTTTTATTTGGGCAAGGAGTCTTTTGGTACAGCGCAGTGGAGATGGTTTTGGTTTGAAAACTTTTCAGAACATCTTTTGCCAATTGCTGCCATTGAAACAGTTAAGTGATATGTTTTTGATATAGAGTATTTTTAAGCAACATTGCAGATAAATGATGCATTAAGTATCAAACTGATGGAGAACAGGCAATCTGGAAATACTGCTTATCTCTACAACTTAGTAGCAGGTTAACGTCCACAGCCCTATGTTCCTCGTCTGTAACCTGGGATAGTATTTGCTACTGTCAGAATTGATGC
>SJYW01045526.1:0-20422 GCA_006410735.1 Raphicerus campestris | reverse complement strand
AACCCATCTCAATTTCTGATGCCAAGGGCCTAATTTAAACCATCAGCTTTACTTTCTCAAGGAGAAAATGTGAAGATATTAATACATCTTCCTTGAATGTGTACTAATAGCATTAAGGGGCAAGACATCCGAGAAACTGGAAGAGTAGGCTTTAAATTTTAAATGAATAATTATATATATTTTTAAAAGGTTAGTTTTAATTTTTAATATGGTCAAGCTCCATAGATATAAAATGTATAAGGAAAAATCTGTGGCATTCTCAATAATTTTTAAGGGCTTAAAGGGGTCTTGAGACCAATATGTTTGAGAACTGCTGCTTTATAATAATTCCATAAAGACTGACCTGATGCATCCAACCTGAAAGGGCAAGAGGCACTGAAATATTTAGTGATATGTGAAACTAACGGATAGTCAAGTCAAGCTTCACAGATTGGTGTGTCAATAAAACACCTCAGTGTTAATGTATCCTAGAGCATAACTTTATATTGAATTTATAAGTCTGTGTTTTAGAAAACAAACACTGTTTTAAGTTCAATTTGGAGCCTAAGGAAAAACCACTGTTAGTGAATAGTATGTTTAAACTTTCAAAAGACCTGAAAGGTTGTGTAAAAATAAATATTTGAAAGCAAACTTTCTAGTTTCTTTACGAAGCATAAATGAAATGAGACTTCTCGCCCCATAATTATAATAAAAGAATAATAATAATAATAATTACAATTATTATAATTATAATTATAATAAAAGAATCAAAGAACCCAGCTTATATCAAAATAGTACACCTGGGCTAAAGAGATTAGTTAATCTAATTCCATAGCCGAGAGGACAGTTATTAATAGCTACCTACACTTGTAGAAATAACTTTGCTTTTGTTGTGTGCTGGTTATTTTTCTACTGAAGTGATCTTGTGTAAAGTGAATCTTGTGACATATAAATGTGGTAGTGATTTCACTTGCTGCAAAACCATATATCAGTACACTAGATTTACACAGAAGACCTAACAGTCAACAGATTTTGACTGATGTTTCAGAGCCATAGCTTTTATGTTTAATAATTAGAGAAAAATTAGGATCTTCTGTGCGTATTCTTCACCAAAATATTAGTCAAATTTTGTTTAGTATAATACAAAGATATATTTGAATTTTATCATAAAAATTATTTAAGCAAATCTAGAAGTTGTATTTATTTAGCATTCTGAAATAACTGAAAACATGCATGTGTTTGGATAATCAAAAAATAAGACTTTTTTTTTTTGACTAGCTCATCTTTGTGGAGAAGGATGGATTCATGTCGGGGATGCTTGTCTTCGAATTAATTCCAGTCGAGAAAACTATGACAATGCTAAACTTTACTGCTATAATCTTAGTGGAAATCTTGCTTCACTAACAACTTCAAAAGAAGTAGAATTTGTACTGGATGAAATACAGAAGTATACACAACAGGTAACAACTATATTTGTTTTTATTATGGGAATATGCTTATAATCATATAGCTATTGGCAATGAGTCTTTCTTTTTGTTTTTAAATACATTATGTTTAATAAACCTTGGGAAAAAAAGTAGAACTCATTTCAACAGTGAATAGTCAGGGGACTCATTCCGTACTTGTATTTGGTGATATGCCCCTCCCCCCAGGTGGCAGTGGTAAAGAATCCACCTGCCAATGCAGGAGACGCAAATTACTAAATGTGATTTTGAAATATCTTAGTTCATATACTTATTTGAAGTGTTTTGAAGACATTTGAAAAAATTGAGTAGATTATATTATATATTGTTTTAGGTATACAACATAATCATTTGATATTTGTATGATATATGTTGTTCTTAGATTTCTTTTTGATTCTGCATATAAAAATATATGGTATTTTTCTTATCCTGACTTATTTAAATTAGATCTATCCATGTTCTTGCAAATGGCAATATTTCAGTACTCTGTGATCTCACATATATGGTGAATTTAAAACAAGCAAACAAACATCCTAAAAACTAAAAAACTAAGCTCACAGATAGAACAGTTTGGTATTTCCCAGAGGTGAGGATGCAGGGTGGGCAAAATGGATGAAAGCAGTCAAAAGGTACAGACTTACAATCATATAATAAATAAGCTATGAGGCATAATACACAATGTGATGACTGTAGTGAATAATACTGTATTATATATTTGAAATGCGCTGAGAGTAGATCTTAAAATTTTTCACAAAAAACTGTGTATGGTGACATACCTTAACTAGACTTATAATTCTACAATGTATACAAATATTGAATCATTATTTTGAATTCTGAAAATTAAAATAATATTATATGTCAACTATGCATCAATTAATGGAGCTTTCCTGGAGGCTCAGACGGTAAAGAATCTGCCTGCAGTGCAAGAGACCCACGTTCGATCCCTGGGACAGGAAGATCTCCTGGAGAAGGGAATAGGTACCTACTCTAGTATTCTTGCCTGGAGAATCCCATGGACAGAGGAGCCTGGTGGGCTATAGTCCATGGAGTAATCACAAAAAGAGCTGGACATGACTGAGTGTCTTTCACTTCACATACATCAATTAAAAGAAAAAGTATAGTCAACACTTAAGAATAGCTTAAGTAGGAGATATAGAAATAGTTTACTAAATCTAGTTTTGAAATAACTTACTTAGTTTAAGTATATATTTGAAATGTGCTAATGTAAATTGTCATAGCATCATTATAGATTTTTGTATTTTGTATCAAAAGTAAAATTAGAGCTTGGTATAGATTAGTTAAGTGATAAAACTAAACAATAATAAATACCTCAGATCTGAGGTATGTGCAATTGTGCCCAATGTTGAAAATGTACACACACATATGGATACCGTGGGCTAAATAATCCACGTGGGCATGATTTCTACATAGGGCTTCCTGATAGCTCAGCTGGTAAAGAATCCACGTGCAATGCAGAAGACGCCAGTTTGATTCCTGGATCGGGAGGATCCCCTGGAGAAGGGATGGGNTAAAATGTACACACACATATGGATACCGTGGGCTAAATAATCCACGAAGTGGCATGATTTCTACATAGGGCTTCCTGATAGCTCAGCTGGTAAAGAATCCACCTGCAATGCAGAAGAGGCCAGTTCGATTCCTGGGTCGGGAAGATCCCCTGGAGAAGGGATAGGCTATCCACTCCAGTATTTTGGGGCTTCTCTGGTGGCTCAGCTGGTAAAGAATCTGCCCGCAATGCAGGAGATCAGGGTTTGATCCCTGAGTTGGGAAGATTCCCCTGGAAAAGGGAAAGGCTACCCACTCTAGTTTTCTGGCCTGGAGAATTCCATGGATTGTATATAGTCCAGGGAGTCGCAAAGAATCAGACATGACTGAGCACCTTTCACTAATGGAGGTATGACAATAATTCAAATATTGGTATTAGATTTCAACAACTTTTTTTGACCTTAGGTCATGACTTTTTTGGGGTAAGGAGTCTTTTGGTACAGTGCAGTGGAGATGGTTTTGGTTTGAAAACTTTTCAGAACATCTTTTACCAATTGCTGCCATTGAAACAGTTAAGTGATATGTTTTTGATATAGAATATTTTTAAACAACATTGCGGATAAATGATGCATTAAGTATCAAACTGATGGAGAACAGGCAATCTGGAAATACTGCTTATCTCTACAACTTAGTAGCAGGTTAACGTCCACAGCCCTATGTTCCTCATCTGTAACCTGGGATAGTATTTGCTACTGTCAGAATTGATGCTTATGAACTGTGGTGTTGGAGAAGACTCTTAAGAGTCCCTTGGACTGCAAGGAGATCCAACCAGTCCATTCTAAAGGAGACCAACAATGGGATTTCTTTGGAAGGAATGATGCTAAAGCTGAAACTCCAGTACTTTGGCCACCTCATGAGAAGAGTTGACTCATTGGAAAAGACTCTGATGCTGGGAAGGATTGGGGGCAGGAGGAGAAGGGGACGACAGGATGAGATGGCTGGATGGCATCACTGACTCGATGAACGTGAGTCTGAGTGAACTCCGGGAGATGGTGATGGACAGGGAGGCCTGGCGTGCTGCAATTCATGGGGTTGCGAAGAGTCAGACACGACTGAGAGACTGAACTGAACTGAACTGAATACTCATTGGAAGGACTGATGCTGAAGCTGAAACTGCAGTACTTTGGCCACCTTATGTGAAGAACTGACTCATTGGAAAAGACGCTGATGCTGGGAAAGTTTGAAGGCAGGAGGAGAGGGGGATGACAGAGAATGAGATGGTTGGTTGGCATCACCGACTCAATGGACATGAGTTTGAGTAAATTCTGGAAGTTGATGATGGGCAGGAAGGGCTGGCGTGCTGCAGTCCATGGGGTCACAGAGAGTTGGACATGACTGAGCAACTGAACTGAACTGAACTGATGTTTATTGTGAGAAATAAGTGAGATGTTGTATGTGAAGAATATAAATTTTATTTAAGTGTTTACTTATGATTATTATTGTTTGTATTTTTAAGATTGTTATTTTTGTATGTTTCCACTATTGCTATTACTACCCTTTCCAGGAATCATTAATTAGATAATGAATTTTTAGGTAACTAAATTTATTCAATGAAGAGTTAAAATTGATATTGTCTGTAGACAAATATTTACCCCAAAATGTTGTTTTAATTTTTTCCGTTTTACAAAGCCTCCCCCCCATCTCCATTAATTATACTAGGATCTTTTTCCTCTTAAGAACATTCCTGATTTATGTTAAAGAANAGTTAAAATTGATATTGTCTGTAGACAAATATTTACCCCAAAATGTTGTTTTAATTTTTTCCGTTTTACAAAGCCTCCCCCCCATCTCCATTAATTATACTAGGATCTTTTTCCTCTTAAGAACATTCCTGATTTATGTTAAAGAATATGAATATATGTTACAGATTTTCCTTTTGCTAATAACAAGGGAATAAGTGTCTCAGTTTTAAAAAGTGACTTAACAGTTTTGTATAAATATTAAACAAATTAGAGGGACTTAAGCACATACCCTTTTGAAGTGTTTGTATGAATATTCAATTCACTGTTTCTGCCTACCACAATTTTTGTGGTGGTATTAGCGTATGTATTTCTCATGAGTATTGATATGGATAATTTAATTTCTAATGACATTTTATATCTGTACAGAGTCTAAAGTCTTCCCTTTCATTAGTGAAATTGATAATTTATATCCTTGAGTTCAGTTCAGTCACTCTATTGTGTCTGACTCTTTGTGATCCTATGGACTGCAGCATGCCAGGCTTCCTTGTCCATCACCAACTCCCAAAGCTTGCTCAGACTCATGTCCACTGAGTCAGTGATGCCATCCAACCATCTCATCCTCTGTCGTCCCCTTCTCCTCCAGCCTTCAATCTTTCCCAGCATCAGGGTCTTTTCTAAGGAGTCAGTTCTTGGCATCAGGTGGCCAAAGTATGGGAGTTTGAGCTTCAGCATCAATCCTTCCAATGAATATTCAGNAAACTATTAATAAGGAAGAAGTAGACATATTCACAATCACTGTTGAAGATTTCAATGTACTTTTCTACACAACTGATAGGATAACTACACTAAAAAGTCAGTTATTATATAGATGATGTAAACAACTTATAACCACTCTGAAATCAAAATTTGATTAATGCAGCTTTTAAGGAAGCTGTAAAAAGAACAAAGGAAATCCAAAGTAAGTAGAAAGAAAAACATTTAAAAAAACAAAAACAATAGATAATATTAATCAAGTCAAAAGTTAGTTCTTTTAAAATATCAGTGAAACTGATTAATTTCTATTGTGACTAAGGAAAAAAAGGGAAACAGACTATTAGGAGCAGGAGTGAAAGTGGAATTATCACGATAGGTCCAACAAACATTCAAAGGATAATAGGAGAATGCTATGAACAAATTCCATTTCATTATTCTTGCCTGGGAAATCCCATGGACAAAGGAGCCTGGCAGGCTGCAGTCAATGGGTTCTCAAAGAGTCAGACACGACTGAGTATCCATGCACATGCACAGGAACAAATTTNGAGAATGCTATGAACAAATTCCATTTCATTATTCTTGCCTGGGAAATCCCATGGACAAAGGAGCCTGGCAGGCTGCAGTCAATGGGTTCTCAAAGAGTCAGACACGACTGAGTATCCATGCACATGCACAGGAACAAATTTATACCAACAATTTGAAAACTTATATATTAGACAGTATCTGAGTAATACAACTCACCAAAACTGAGACACGACAAAATGTTTAAAATCTGCATAACCCACTGTCTGTTAATGGATTCTTGCCCACAGTAGTAGATATAATGGTCATCTGAATTAAATTTGCCCATTCTGGTCCATTTTAGTTCACTGATTCCTAAAATGTCAATGTTCACTCTTGCCATCTCCTGTTTAACCACTTCCAATTTGCCTTAATTCATGGACCTAACATTCCACGTTCCTATGCAACACTATTCTTTACAGCATCAGACTTGACTTTTATCATCAGTCACATCCACAACTGGGTGTTGTTTTTACTTTGGCTCTGTCTCTTCATTCTTTCTGGAGTTATTTCTCTACTTTTCTTCAATAGCATATTGGGCACCTACCGACCTGGAGAGTTCATCTTTCAGTGTCCTATCTTTTTGCCTTTTCATACTATTCATGGGGTTCTCAAGGCAAGAATACTGAAGGGGTTTGCCATTCCCTTCTCCAGTGGACCATGTTTTGTCAGAACTCTCTACTATGACCCATCTGTCTTGGATGGCCCTATACGGCATGGCTCATAGTTTCATTGAGTTAGACAAGGCTGTGGTCTATGTGATCAGTTTGGTTAGTTTTCTGTGATTTTGATTTTCATTCTTTCTGCCTCTGATGGATAAGAGGCTTATGGAAGCTTCAAGATGTGAGAGACTGACTGTGGGGGAGTTCAGTTCAGTCCTGCTGCTCACTCGTGTCCAACTTTTTGCAACGCCATGGACTGCAGCATGACAGGCCTCCCTGTCCATCACCAACTCCCGGAGTTTACTCAAACTCATGTTCATCGAGTCAGTTGCCATCCAATCATCTCATCCTCTGTCGTCCTCTTCTCCTCCTGTCTTCAATCTTTCCCAGCATCAGGTTCTTTTCCAATGAATCGTTTCTTCTCATCAGGTGGCCAAAGTATTGGAGTTTCAGCTTCAGCATCAGTACTTCCAATGAAAATTCAGGACTGATTTCCTTTAGGATGGACTGGTTGGATCTCCTTGCTGTCCAAGGGACTCTCAAGAGTCTTCTCCAACACCACAGTTCAAAAGCATTAATTCTTCGGTGCTCAACTTTCTTTATAGTCCAACTCTCACATCCATACATGACTACTGGAAAAACAATAGCTTTGACTAGATGGACCTTTGTTGGCAAAGTAATGTCTCTGCTTTTGAATATGCTTCTAGGTTGGTCATAACTTTTATTCCAAGGAACAAGCATCTTTTAATTTCATGGCTGCAGTCACCATCTGCAGTGATTTTTGAGCCCCCCAAAATAAAGTCTGTGACTTTTCCCATTGTTTCCCCATCTATTTGCCATGAACTGATGGGATTGGATGCCATGATCTTAGTTTTCTGAATGTTGAGTTTTAAGCTAACTTTTTCACTTTCCTCTTTCACTTTCATGAAGAGGTTCTTTAGTTCTTCATTTTCTGCCATAAGGGTGGTGTCATCTACATATCTGAGCTTATTGATATTTCTCCCAACAATCTTGATTCCAACTTGTGCTTCTTCCAGCCCAACATTTCTCATGATGTACTCTGCATACAAGTTAAACAAGGAGGATGACAATATACAGCCTTGACGTACTCCTTTTCCAATTTGGAACCAGTCTGTTGTTCCATGTCCAGTTCTAACTGTTTCTTCTTTACCTGCATACAGATCTCTCAGGTGGCAGGTCAGGTGGTCTGGTATTCCCATCTCTTTCAGAATTTTCCACAGTGTGTTATGATCCACACAGTCAAAGGATTTTGTGTAGTCAATAAAGCAGAAGGAGATGTTTTCCTGGTATTCTCTTGCTTTTTTGATGATCCAATGAATGTTGGCAATTTGGTCTCTGGTTCCTCTGTGCTTTCTTAAACCAGCTTTAACATCTGGAATTTCACAGTTCACATACTGTTGAAGCCTGGCTTGGATAATTTTTAGCATTACTGTGGGGGAAACTGGTTCTTATTCTAACGGGCAGGGCCATTCTCAGTAAATCTTTAATCCAATTTTCTGTTGATGGGTGAGGCTATGTTCTCTCCCTATTGTTTGGCCTGAGGCCAAACTACGGTAGGGATAATGACTATAATGGTGACCTCCTTCAAAAGGCTTGTTCACATACTGTTGTATTCAGTGCCCCTGCATCTTCAGTAGGCCACTGTCGACCCATGCCTCCACTGGAGACTCTTGGACACTCACCAAGTCTGGCTCACTCTCTTTTTGGGTCACTGCTCCTTTCTCCTGGCTCCTGGTGCACACAAGGTTTTGTTTGTGTCCTCCAAGAGTCTGTTTCCCCAGTTCTGTAGCTCGGGTACACCTGTGGCTGATTCATGTCAATGTATGGCGAAACCAATACAGTATTGTAAAGTAGAATAAAGTAAAAATAAATTTAAATAAATAAATAAGAAATTCTGTAATCAAATCCCACTGGCCTCCAAAGTCAAATTCCCTGGGGATTCTCAGTCCCTTTGCTGGATCCCCAGGTTGGGAAATCTGTTGTGGGTCCTAGAACTTTCTTAATGGTGGGAGAATGTCCTTGGTTTAATTGTTCTGTAGTTTGTGGATTGTCTGCTCAGCAGCGCTATGGTGGGGCTAATGGTGACCTCCTCCAAGAGGGCTTATCCACAAAGGACAGAAAAGGAATCAGTCATCATTAGTGATCAAGGAAGTGTACATTAAAACTACAATGCAGGGACTTCCCTGGCAATCCAGTGATTAAAACTTTGCCTTCCAATTCTGGGTGTGCAGGTTCGATACCTGGTCAGGAAGGTAAGATCCCACATGCCTGAATTATTGCAAGAGCCTCTTCCCTGGCCTCTTTGCTTTAGCCTTGTCCCTCCATGATACTCTCTGTCCAGCAGCTGGAGTGATTCTTTTAAAACATGAATTAGGGACTTCCCTGGAGATCCAGTGATTAGGAGTCCAGGCTTCCACTGCAGGGAGCTGGGATTCAATCCCTGTCAGGGAACTAGGATCTAACAAGCTGCTCTAAGTTTTATGGCTTCTGCTCCAGCCTCCACCAAAGGCACTTCTGGTGTTAAAAACTTCCTAGCAAGACGGGAGGGGACCCTTCTTCAGACTAGATCCAGGCATGCATGCCTCTCTGAGGACCTTCTAACTTGTGCCCGTGTACCCATTCTGCAGAAGGGAAAGCAGACCTCTGGGAGCTGTGGCTGGACGCCTGGACTCCAAGGCTGCCTTCTGCACCAGCCGAGCTGGGTGTGGAACATAATGTGGTCCCAGTCCTGGGAGAATGCCAGATTCTTTTGCATCACCTTAACCCTGGCAAGGTGCCCACAGGCGGGGCATGGGGGCCACTGGTGCTAAAGACAGAGTCGGTAGCCTGTGTGTGGTGGTGGTGGAGGAAACCAGAGGAATCTGGATATTTCTGTTCTAGACACATCCACAGGCCTGGGCCAAGGATGGCTGGGATTCCCTGTCCCCACATTTGCCCTTTCCACCACAGTAGGCAAACTACTGTGGGCAAGAATCCCTTAGAGGAAATGTAGTAGCCCTCATAGTCAACAAAAGAGTCCAAAAAGCAGTACTCGGGTGCAATCTCAAAAATGACAGAATAAGCTCTGTTCATTTCCAAGGCAAACCACTCAATATCACAGTAATCCAAGTCTATGCCCCAACCACTAATGCAGAAGAAGCTGATGTTGAACGGTTCTGTGATGACCTATAAGACTTTCTAGAACTAACACCAAAGTGTGATGACCTTGTCATCACAGAGGACTGGAATGCAAAAGTAGGAAGTTAAGAGATACCTGGAGTAACAGACAAGTTTGACCTTGGAGTACAGAATGAAACAGGGCAAAGGCTAACAGAGTTTTGCAAAGAGAACCCACTGGTCATAGCAAACACCCTCTTCCAACAACACAAGTGACAACTCTACACATGGATATCACCAGATGGTTGATACTGAAATCAGACTGATTATGTTCTTTGCAGCCGAAGATGGAGAAGGTCTATACAGTCAACAAAAACAAGACTGGGAGCTGACTATGGCTCAGACTGTGAACTACTTATTGCCAAATTTAGACTTAAATGGAAGTAGGGAAAACCACTAAATCAATCAGGTATGACCTAAATCGAATCCTTTATGACTATACAGTGGAAGTGACAAAAAGATTCAAGGGATTAGATCTAATAGACAGAGTACTTGAAGAACTATGGATGGAGGTTTGTGACATTGTACAGGAGGTAGTGATTAAGACCATCCCCAAGACAAAGAAATGCAAAAAGGCAAAATGGCTGTCTGAGGAGGCCTTACAAATAGCTGAGAAAAGAAGAAAAGTGAAAGGCAAAGGAGAAAAGGAAAGATAAAAACATCTGAATGCAGAGCTCCAAAGAATAGCAAGGAGGAATAAGAAAGCCTTCCTCAGTGATCAGTGCAAAGAAATAGAGGAAAACAATAGAATGGGAAAGACTAGAGATCTCTTCAAGAAAATTATAGATACCAAGGGAACATTTCATGCAAAGATGGGCTCAATAAAGGACAGAAATGGTAGGGACCTAACAGAAGCAGAAGAGATTAAGAAGAGGTGGCAAGAATACATAGAACTATACAAAAAAAGATCTTCATGACCCAGACAACCATGATGGTGGGATCACCCACCTAGAGCCAGACATCCTGGAGTCTGAAGTCAAGTGGGCCTTAGGAAGCATCAATACAAACAAAGCTAGTGGAGGTGAAGGAATTCCAGTTGGGCTATTTCAAATCCTAAAAGATGAGGATATTAAAGCATTGCACTCAATATGCCAGCACATTTGGAAAACTCAGCAGTGGCCACAGGGCTGGAAAAGGTGTTTTCATTCCAAACCCAAAGAAAGACAATGCCAAAGAATGTTCAAGCTAGTGCACAATTGCACTCGTCTCACATGCTAGCAAAGTAATGCTTAAAATTCTCCAAGCCAGACTTCAGCAGTATGTGAATCATGAATTTCCAGATGTACAAGCTGGATTTAGAAATGGCAGGGGAACCAGAGATCAAATTTCCAACATCCATTGGATCATAGAAAAGCAAGAGAGTTTCAGAAAAATCATCTCCTTCTGCTTTATTGACTATGCCAAAGCCTTTGACTGTGTGGATCACAACACACTGTGGAAAATTCTTAAAGAGATGGGAAGTCCAGACCACCTTACCTGCCTCCTGTGAAATCTGTATGCAGGTCAAGAAGCATTAGTTAGAACTGGACATGGAACCATGGAGTCCATGAGGTTGCAGAGTCAGACGTGACTGAACTGATGTCTGTTAAACAAATTAAATTAATTATCAAACATTCATTCAAAGAAAACTCCAAGTCCAGGTGGTTTCACTGGAGAATATTATCAGTCATTTAAGCAAAAAGCGACACCTGTTTTTCACAATCCCCATCAGAAATTAGACTAAAAGGGAACAATTCCAGATTTGTTAAATAAGGCTCACAGAACTCTGACAACAAAATATGAGATAAGGCATTACAAAATTACAGAATAAATATTTCTAATCAACATAGATTTAAAAATATACACCAACTATNTTCTAGTTCTGTGAAAAATACAGTTGGTAGCTTGATAGGGATTGCATTGAATCTGTAGATTGCTTTGGGTAGTATACTCATTTTCACTATATTGACTCTTCCAATCCATGAACATGGTATATTTCTCCATCTATTAGTGTCCTCTTCGATTTCTTTCATCAGTGTTTTATAGTTTTCTATATATAGGTCTTTAGTTTCTTTAGGTAGGTGTATTCCTAACTATTTTATTCTTTTCGTTGCAATAGTGAGTGGAATTGTTTCCTTAACTTCTTTTTCTACTTTCTCATTATTCGTGTGTAGGAATGCAAGGGATTTCTGAGTGTTGATTTTATATCCTGCAACTTTACTATATTCATTGATTAGCTCTAGTAGTTTTCTGGTGGAGTCTTTAGGTAGAGGATCATGTCATCTGCAAACAGTGAGAGTTTTACTTCTTCTTTTCCAACTTGGATTCCTTTTATTTCTTTTTCTGCTCTGATTGCTGTGGCCCAAACTTCCAGAACTATATTCGGGATTGGGAGCTTGTGCACGCCTGTGGCTGATTCATGTCAATGTATGGCAAAACCAATACAGTATTGTAACGTAGAATAAAGTAAACATAAAATTAAAAAAGAAAAAAAATTTCAAGGTCTACAAGTTCTTTAGAAGCTCTCAAGGACAATACTGAATTAATTTATCTTACTCATATATTGTCAAAGACTCAGGTGGAGGAACATGTTTTTCTCTACCTTGACACATGGTAATATAAAAAAGAGATGATGTGGAATTTTGAAACCACATTATAATACTATTAACTTGATAACTTCAAACACAAATATATTATTATGTATATTTAAGTGGGAATGTTTTGGAATGATGTTAGCAATTTGGTAGAATGGAAATTTTTGGTACTCATTCCCTTCCAGAAATACTGATTTAACAAATTACCTATACACAAAATACTTTTCCAGAAGCTCAGGAGTCCAGGTGAGAGGTTAGCATCAGAGATGGCAGAGGGAACACTGAAATAAGAAAAGACTGATTAAAAATGGTAGAAAGGACAGTTCCACATTACCTGCATCGTCCTTCCCCTAAGCCTCCACAGTGCAGTGAAGCTTAGTGAGAAATGCCCTCTGAAAAGGGGAAAGAGGATGAAATGAGCACTTGCTTTGCTGTGGTCCCTGCCCCTCAGCTCTGCTCTAATAATGAACCCCAGTGCATGGATTTTCCCTGTGAACCCAGGCGCCAGGCACACCCCAGTGCCAGATTGGCTCCTGTGGCCTCAGGCTGCAGACTGGTGCCCACAGACCCTTCGTCCAGGCCAGCCCCCATATATTCCTGGGCTCTAGGAAACATAAGACCCACGTCCTCCCTTGGACTGGCCTCTGCAAACCAAGGGTCAGGCTCATTCCAATGGACTCAGGCTTCAGGCCCCTGTGATCCCAGGTACCAGGCCCACCCCCTTGGACACAGGTATCACACCTATCTCACAGACTAAGGGCCAGGCTTGTCCCAGTGGACCCTGGCACCAGGTCAGCCCCTGCAGCCTTGGGACCATACCTGTGGGCCCAGGTGCCCAGCTTGCCCTAGCACCAGACTGGCCCCAGTGGATTTAGGCTCAAGGCCTGCTTTAGTGCCAGGTAAGCCCTGTGGATCCATGCTTCTGGGTGGCTCCGCAGATCCAGGCTCCAGACTGACCCCTGTGGATCGAATTTCCTCGCTTGGCCCTGTGGACTAGATTCCAGTCCCACTTCTTTGTACTGAGTCACTACCAGCCCTATTCCAGTGGACCCCTGTGCCATAGTGACCCCTTCAGACCACGAATCCAGGCCTGCACTCAGGCTCCAGTTCCAGGCTTGCCCTTGTGGAGCCCTTGGTTCTGAGTCTGTCTATTCAGACCTAAACTCCAGATCCACTCCAGTGGACCTAGGATCCAGGCTTGTCCCTCTGAACCCAGGCACCAGCCAGGTCCTCTGGATCCAAATTCTAGGCCTGCTTACCCATGGCCTATGCCGTCCTCAAGGGCAGCCCATTTGAGGACTTCAACAGTAAGCTTGCCATAGACCCCACCACACAGACTGCCAGAATCCCTGGATAGGCTGACTGGAGAAAGGCTTTCTCTGCTGAAGCCAATCTGTAAAGACTGGAAGAAGTGATTACTTCTTCACATGTGCAGACATCAGTGCAAGGCTATAGGAATCATGAAAAATCAGGGAAACATGATGTTACCAAAGAACAAAGTAAAACACGTGTAGGTGCTTCTCTAGTGGCTCAGCAGTAAGGAATCTGCTTGCCAATGCAGGGGACGTGGATTTGACTCCTGGGTTGAGAAAATCCCCTGGAGAAGGAAATGGCCACCCACTCCACTGTTCTTGCCTAGAAAATCCCATGGATATGACGAGACTGGAGGGCTACAGTTCCTGGGGTTGCAAAGAGTTGGATATGACTTAGCAACTAAACAATAACAACTGACTCAAAAGAAAGGGAGGTCTACAAACTGCCTGACAAAGAAGTCAAGATAACCAATGAAAGAAGCTCAGTGAATTATAAGAAAACACAGATAAACAGCCTAACAATATTAGGAGAACAGTATATGAAAGAAGAGTTAATTGAGTGGTTCAGCAAAGACATAGAGACCATAAAAAAGAACCCAAGAGTAATTAATGGAGCTGAAGAACGCAATGAATGAAATAGATAATTCCACATAGAACTTCAATAGCAGACTCTTATCAGGCAGAATAAAAGAGTTAGCAAGCTCGAATACAAGTCATTTGAAATTACCTAGAGTTCAAAAAAAGAGAATGAAACAAAAGTGAAGAAAGCCTAGGGAACTTATTGTAGATGGTAAGGAATCAGTGTATGCTTCATGGGAGTTCAAAAGCTCATTTAAAGATATAGTGACAGGAAACTTCCCTAATATGGAGGAGGAAATGAACATCCAGAGCCATTAATCCCCAAGAACCTCAAGCAGATTGAACATAAAAAGGTCTTCACCAAGACACATTATAATAGCCCTAAATAAATCCATGCATTTATGATCAATTGATGATTGCCAGAGGTGTCAAGAATACAGGATGGGAAAAGGACAATCTCTTCAGTAAATGACTTTGGATATTCTTATGCAGAAGAATGAAAGTGGATTCTTTTTTCTCATGCCATATACAAAAATCAACTCAAAATAAAGACTTAAACTTTAAGACTTGAAACTGTAAAATTTCCAGAGGCAAACATGCAAAAAAGTCTTGTTGACATTGGTCAGGGCAGTGATTATTTTGAATGTGAGCCCAAAAGCACAGACAAGAGCAAATGAGATTGTGTCAAACTAATAAGCTTCTGCATAGCAAAGGAAATAATCATCAGAATAAAGAGACAACCTGAGGAATGGGAGAAAATGTTTGTAAACCAGGTATCTAATAAAGAGTTATTGTCCAAAATATATAAGGCACTCAAGCATCTCAACACATACACACACACACCCACACACACCCACACCCACACACACCCAGTTAAAAAACAGGCAAAGGACATAAGTAGGTATTTTTCAAAGAAGACAAATGGCCATCAGGTATATTATAAAAAGTTCAACATCACTAAACATCAGGGAAGTGTGAATCAAAACCAATTGAGATATCATCTCACATTTGTTAGAAAGACTATTGTCCGAAAGACAAGAGATAACAAATATTGGCGACCATGTGGAGAAAAGGAATCCTTATATACTGTTGGTGGGAATACAACTGGTATAGTCAATTTGGAAAGCAGTATGGAGTCCCCCCACCACCAAATTAAAAATATCATATGATCCAACAGTGCTGCACCTAGTTATATATCCTGTGCTGTGCTCAGTGGCTCAATCATGTCCGACTCTCTGCGGCTCCACGGACTGTAGCCCTCCAGGCTCCTCTGTTCATGGGGATTCTCCAGGTAAGAATACTGGAGTGGGTTGCCATGCCCTCCTCCAGGAGATCTTCCAAACCCAGAGATCGAACCCAGGTCTCCCTCCTTGCAGGTGGATTCTGTACCATCTGTGCCACCAGGGAAGCCCAGTTCTATATCCTAAGGAAATTAAATCACTATCTTGAAGGGATATCTGTACTTCCAAATAGCCAAGTTATGGACACAGCTTAAGTGTTCATGAATGGATAAATGGATGGATAAAGAAACTATACAAACATAAATATTTATGTACATGACTGAAGTGACTTAGCAGCAGCAGCAGCATATATACACACATGTATAATTTTATTCAGACTTAAAAAAATCAAGAATTTCTGTTTTCAACAATGTGGATGGACCTGGAGACACATTTATGCTATGTAAAATAAGCTAGACTTAGACAAATACTGGGTGTTCTCATTTATATGTGGAATCTAAAATGGTTGAGCTCATAGTAGAATAAAGTTTGCCAGGGGCTGGGTATAGGAGAAATATTTAGATGTAGATCAGAGGATACAAAGTTTCAGTTATGCAGGACAATAAGTTCTGGAGATCTAGTGTATAGGACAGTTGACTGTAGTTAATACTATATTGTATACTTCAAATTTGTTAAGAGAGTAGATCTTATATGTTCTTACCACACATACATACACACACACATACACACACACACAAAGTTATATGAGGTGATAGGTAATGTTAATTACCTTGATGTGATAATTTACAATGTGAAACACATATCCAAACAAATATGCCATATACCTTATATATGTATAATTTTCACTTATCAGTTATACCTCAGTTAAGCTACAGAAAATGAAAATTAAAATCTCAAAAAGAGATGTATAGCTCTAAGCAGAAACAAGACAAGAAAAAGAGATGTTTGCAATCTAAAAAGATTTGTTTGTAAGGAGAGTAGCTTAGCAAAAGAATATATCATTATTTTCTCAGTCTCATTAGAATAGCCTTTTAAAATTTAAGAATGATTAAAATAATTTAGGAAGGATTAAACTATATAAATACAGAATATAATTTGTTTTTAAGCTGCTTTTGAAGTATTGCTGAGAGTGTTAAGAATATTTACTTTGGTGGCATTTATCAACCTCTGTTAATCAAATTTTAGGCAACAAGGTCAAAGATCTTTATTATTTATTTCTTGATCTCTTTAATAATGAAAGTAGACGACTAATTTTATCTAAAACTGCACTTAAGTCCTAGTACTAGTAGAGGTCTGATCTGGAAGACAGGCACTTAGCCTTTATTCCTGTTCATGGTTTTGATTTCTGTTTTCTCACAGTGCATGTGATGGTACTTGAGCTTTAGATTCTTAACTCCATAACTCATTAGATTGATGGCAGCAGTAGTAATAGCAGCTGCAACAGAAATATCAGTAGCAATACAATATGTTGTTTTTTAAAATGATCTATTCTCTTAAGTGGAGAAGGAAATAGCAACCCACTCCAGTATTCTTGCCTGGAGAATCCTGTGGACAGACGAGCCTGGTGAGCCGCTATCCATAGGGTCGCACAGAGTCAGACACGACTGAAGCGACTTAGCATGCATGCATGTATTTCATAAGATAGGTATGTATATCAGATACCCCCATTTTATAGAATAGGAAACTGAGGTTCACAAAAGCTAAATAAATGACCTGAGTCATGTCGCTAAAGGTATAGTTTAAACATAGTGTTCTATTATGCATCATTTTCCAAGATGTCCTAGGATTGTTAATTTTCCTTGATATTAGATGTTATTAGAAAGGTACTAAGATATATTTTAAAATGTAATTTTAAAAATAATGAACTGTTTGCTAAGGAATGTGACACAGGATTTTTATATCTCACTTTTTAAAAAATGTTGCTTTTTCTGTTGTTTACAGAAAGTATCACCTTGGGTAGGCTTACGCAAGATCAATATATCCTACTGGGGATGGGAAGACATGTCTCCATTTACGAATACAACACTACAGTGGCTTCCTGGTGAACCTAATGATTCTGGGTTCTGTGCGTATCTAGAAAGGGCTGCAGTGGCAGGCTTAAAAGCTAATCCTTGCACATCTATGGCAGATGGGCTTGTCTGCGAAAAACCTGTTGGTAAGTAGTCCTGTAAACTGTTTCTTTAAAGATGTAATTTGTATTTCCAACTCTTCTTCCCACATCCCTCTTGCAGCCTGTGATCCTACATAGGCCTGAAATAACTGTCACCGTCTTTTAATGATGCTGATTTCTGTGTAAATTTTATCTTTGTCTACTTTCCCCATTTACTGTTAGTGACCTCAGCATTAACTTGTAAAAGTAATAGAATTGTATTGTTTTATACAGTCTTTATTTCTTGGTTAAAATCGTGATGTTCTAGTAATAATCTGTTTTTAATTTTTTACTGTGTTTTGCTTTTATAATAATAGTTGTTATAAGAAAGATTAATCATTAAGGTTAACAACAAATTTAGAATCATTTTAATCCTATAGCTCTATTTCAGTTGGCAAGTGAAAAGAAACATTCCTGTTACATCCTTTGAAATGGAGTTTCATTAAGTGAGAAAGGAGTGCTGAATTCTTTTCTCTTTTTATATATTATGTTTTGTATTGCAGTGAAATATACATAATGTCAGACTTAATTTTAGCNAATCCTATAGCTCTATTTCAGTTGGCAAGTGAAAAGAAACATTCCTGTTACATCCTTTGAAATGGAGTTTCATTAAGTGAGAAAGGAGTGCTGAATTCTTTTCTCTTTTTATATATTATGTTTTGTATTGCAGTGAAATATACATAATGTCAAACTTAATTTTAGCCATATTTTTGGTTCAGTGGTTTTGAGATGTGATTGAGATTTCTAAATCATTTTTAAGTGTCGAGTTCAGTGTCATTAAGTACATCCACATTGTTGTTAATCTATCAACACTATCCGTCTCCAGAATTTTTTCATCTTCCCAAACTATGTCTCCATATCTATTACACAATAACTCCCAATCCACCCCTCCCCAACCCCACTGCTAAGTATCCCATATAAGTGGAATTANGTTAATCTATCAACACTATCCGTCTCCAGAATTTTTTCATCTTCCCAAACTATGTCTCCATATCTATTACACAATAACTCCCAATCCACCCCTCCCCAACCCCACTGCTAAGTATCTCATATAAGTGGAATTGGGAGGTATTTGTCCATTTGTGACTGGCTTATTTCCTTTCAGAATAATGTTTTCAAAGTTCACCCATCTTGTAGTATGTGTCAGAATATCATTCCTTTTTAAACCTGAATATTTATCCATTGTGTTTATAGTCCACATTTTCTTTACCTCTTCATACATTGGTGGACACTTGTTGCTTCTACCTATTGACTGTAGTGAATAAAAATGATTTAGAAATCTCAATCACATCTCAAAACCACTGAACCAAAAAAATGGATAAAATTAAGTTTGACATTATGTATATTTCACTGCAATACGATGTCTTTGTGTATATAGCCAGAAGTGGAATTGCTATCTCATATGGTAGTTCTGTGTTTAATTTTTTGAGGACTTGACATACTGTTGGCTACAGAAGCATGACTATTTTACCATTCCTAGAAGTGGTGTACAGGGTACAATTTCTCCACAACCTTACTAGCATTTAAAACATAGCAATCCAAATAGGTGTGATAAAGATTATATTTTATGTTAATATTTTATAGTAAATTGTATTGCTTTTGTAAGGTATGGAATGTTTATATTAATAAAAGTGTGGCTAGCTTGAAAAGTAAATAATGATAAGCATACATATTATCTAGTCAATAGAAACAAAAGCCTAAGTCATGTATTACATTGCTTTTAAACAAATTTAAGTTATGCAATTTTGTGTACTTTGTAAAGGATTAAAATTTTCCAGGATATTATAAATTTCAAAGTAGATAATAAATTTAAGAAGTATTGACATGCCATCTTCATTCTCATTTTACCTTTCATAATTTTGACTCTAATTTTTATCCCACACTTGGCTTCATTGAAACCTTCCCTAAACAACAACAAGCAAAACTCACATCCTTGTGTCAAAAAAAGCAGTTAATAAATACAAGTTATTAACAAATTTGTTAATTTATTCCAGTTAGTCCAAATCAAAACGCGCGGCCATGCAAAAAGCCCTGCTCTTTAAGGACGTCGTGTTCCAACTGTACGAGCAACGGCATGGAGTGTATGTGGTGCAGCAGCACCAAGCGATGTGTTGACTCCAACGCCTACATAATCTCCTTTCCGTACGGGCAGTGTCTGGAGTGGCAGACTGCCACCTGCTCTCGTAAGTGTTTCTCTAGAGTCACTTTCTGTTTAACTGCAACATAAATCCCATTTCTGTGATGGGCCGAGACATTGAATGTTTGAGGAAGTTTAAAAAAATGCTGTTGCTAGACCTTCCCTTTAGCTCAGAAAGTGGAGCATCTGCCTGCAGTGCAGGAGACTCAGGTTCAATCCCTGGGTCGGGAAGATCCTCCGGAGAAGGGAGTGGCAATCCACTCCAGTATTCTTGCCTGGAGAATCCCATGGACAGAGGAGCCTGGCGGGCTACAGTTTGTGGGGCTGCAAAGCATTGGACATGACTGAGTGATTAACACTACACTAGTTACCATTAACAATTGCTATTTACAATTAAAAATTAGTTTTAAGCCTCTTAATGCTACAAGTCCCTGATTTACATTATATCATTTTGAATTCCAGTAATTTTCTTAGCCTTTAACGTTTTGCCATGTTTGTGTTCCCCCAAATTCTGAGTGTGTATTGAAGACAGTGGAATACTTCATGAAAGTGCTCCCTCGGAAGAACCATGTATTGCTTCATTGTGT
>SJYW01045520.1:0-11055 GCA_006410735.1 Raphicerus campestris | reverse complement strand
ATGCCAAAGCCTTTGACTGTATGGATCACAATGAACTGTGGAAAATTCTTCAAGAGATGGGAATACCAGACCACCTGACCTGCCTCTTTAGAAATCAGTATGCAGGTCAGGAAGCACCAGTTAGCACTGGATATGGAACAACAGACTGGTTCCAAATCGGGAAAGGAGTACGTGAAGGCTGTATATTGTCACCCTGCTTATTTAACTTATATACAGCGTATATCATAAGTAATGCTAGCCTGGATAAAGTATAAGCTGGAATCAAGATTTCTGGGAGAAATATCAGTAACCTCAGATATGCATCACTCTTATGGCAGAAAGTAAATAACTAAAGAGCCTCTTGATGGAAGTGAAAGAGGAGAGTGAAAAAGTTGGTTTAAAGCTCAACATTCAGAAAACTATGATCATGGTACCCAGTCCCATCAGTTCATAGAAAACAGATGGGGAAACAATGGAAACAGTGGCATACTATATTTTGGGGCTCCAAAATGACTGCAGATGGTGATTGAAGCCATTAAAGTAAAAGACACTTACTCCTTGGAAGGAAAGTTATGACCAACCTAAACAGCATATTAAAAAACAGAGACATTACTTTCCCAACAAAGGTCCGTCTAGTCCGGAAAAGGCAATGGCAACTCACTCCAGTTCTCTTGCCTGCAATCTCACACAGATGGAGGAGCCTGGTAGGCTAAAGTCCATGGGGTCGTGAAGAGTTGGACACGACTGAGAGATTTTACTTTCACACATTGGAGAAGGAAATGGCAACCCACTCCACTGTTCTTGCCTGGAGAATCCCAAGGACGGCAGATCCTGGTGGGCTGCCATCTATGGGGTAGCACAGAGTTGGACATGACTGAAGCAACTTAGCAGCAGTAGTCCGTCTAGTCAAGATTATGTTTTTTCCAGTAGTCGTGTATGGATGTGTGAGTTCGACTATAAAGAAAGCTGAGCACTGAAGAATTGTTGCTTGTGAACTATAGTTTTGGAGAAGACTCTTGAGAGTCCCTTGGACTGCAAGGAGATCCAACCAGTCCATCTTAAAGGAAATCAGTACTGAATAGTCATTGGAAGGACTGATGCTAAAGGTGAAACTCCAATACTCTGGCCACCTGATGCAAAGAGCTGACTCATTGGAAGAGACCCTGATGCTGGGAAAGATTGAAGGCAGGAGGAGAATGGGATGACAGCAGATGAGATGGTTGGATGGCATCACTGACTCAGTGTACATGAGTTTGAGTAAACTCCAGGAATTGGTGATGAACAGGAAGGCCTGGTGTGCTGCAGTCCATGGAGTTGCAAAGTGTCTGACACAACTGAGCTGAAGATAACTAGACCTAATTAACCTCAAAGGTATTTGAGAAGCAATGGAAACCCAACAAAGACAACCCTCAGAATAGGAAAAATATTGGCAGACAAAGATACCTACAAGGGGTTTGTTTCCAATACACAGAGTTTGTGCAGCTCCATCCAAAATACAAACAACCTCCCCGACCCCCTTAAAAATTGGGCTATGTAGAAAAGGATATTTTTTGGAGGAAGGTATACAGATTGCCATTAGGCACATGAAAAATTGTCAACATCCCTAATTATTAAAGAAATGCTGATTCAAAGTCTAAAGAGCTCTCACCTCTCACTTGTTCAAAGGCTATAGGAAAATATCTCCAAAAAGAAATACCTGAGAGGGTGTGGAGAGAAGGGAACCCTCCTGCCCTGTGGTAGGGAAAGTACACGGCTACATCCACTAGAGAATGGAGAGCAGTGTGGTTTACTTCCTTAAAAATATAAACATTGAAGTGCCTTAGGACCCAGAGGCCCCCAAACTGGGCAATGACCCAGAGAAAACCAATAATTGAAGGCATGGTTACCCCTGCTTCGAGGCGGCACTAGGGAACATAGTGAAGACANTAAAAATATAAACATTGAAGTGCCTTAGGACCCAGAGGCCCCCAAACTGGGCAATGACCCAGAGAAAACCAATAATTGAAGGCATGGTTACCCCTGCTTCGAGGCGGCACTAGGGAACATAGTGAAGACATGGAAGAAACCTAAGAGGAGCAGGACTGAAGAATGGAGAGAAGGTGGGGTACATATACACAATGCAATATTACTCAGACTTAAATAAAAAGAAATGATGCCAGGTCCAGCCACAGAGAAGAAATTCGTGAGGATCATAAGTGAAGTAAGGGAGACAAGCATCATATGAGGGTCACTTATCCTGGAATCTATAAACAGATACACATGAACTTCTTTACCAAAGAGAAACATCCTCAGAGAATTACAAGAGAAACTTATGGCTACCAAAAGAAGAAAGGTGTGGTTCAGGGAGAAATGAACTTGTTCAGACTAACATATGCACATTACTATTGAGAAATAAGCCAGAAACACACTATATAGCACAAGAAACCTTACTCAACACTCTATACCAAACTATTTGGAGAAAAGCTGAGAAAAAATTTATGTCTCTATCTATAAGTAAACCAAGCTGCTGTAGATGAAAAATGAAAAAAAAAAAAAAGGAAATATAGGGAAAAAAATGACCACAACCTTGTAATTCTTCTGTACAGTCCAGTTAAAATTATAGGATAACAAACAAACAAATGTTGAGTTTATTTCTCTTGGGCCATGGTGTCGTGGACTAGTGTCACATCTCTGAAGCCTGAATAAGCTGGGGCCCCAGGGCTGGAGTTTGGAGTGGCTGAGGGAGCTGGCAGCATGTGGCTGGCCATGTGTGCTCAGATGGACTTAGAGTGGTTCTTGCCAGCTTCATGAGCCCCCCAAACTCTGGGTGCAGGCAGGCTCTCCTTGAGGAAATTCAAGCCTACTGCATCCAAACATAGTGGAGCCTCTGGGCTGCAAGAGCTTCCAAGAGACCCTGGGCTGCATGTGTCCCTAAGATTGGGGTTGTAACCACTGGCCACCTGTCTTAGGGTGGCCTCAGCTATAGATGATTGCACCCTTGCCAGTGTGGTTCTGCAGGAGTTAGGACGTATCCAAAGGATCCAGGGTAAGGGGGAAGAAGTAATGAGACACAAACCTTGGGGGCTTCTCCTGGTCCATTGCCTTCTAATTGACAATCCACACACAGGATTTTCCCTGAGGCTCCGCTTGCCCAAGGAACTCGAGTTGGGTTTGAAGAAATGCTGCCACCTTGTGGCCACATCCAGTAACAACAACTTTAAAACCAGTTCTCAGCACCCCACTCCAGTATTCTTGCCTGGAAAATCTCATGGATGGAGGAGCCTGGTAGGCTGCAGTCCATGGGATCGCCAAGTCGAACGTGACTGAGCAACTTCACTTTCACCTTTCGCTTTCATGTATTGGAGAAGGAAATGGCAACCCACTCCAGTGTTCTTGCCTGGAGAATCCCAGGGACGGTGGAGCCTGGTGGGCTGCCATCTGCGGGGTCACACAGAGTCGGACACGACTGAAGTGACTTAGCAAAAAAAAAAAAAAGGGCTCTTACTATTCAAAAGGCCTGAGGCTGTAAATGACACCTGCCCTTAAGGTCCCTGGGAAAAATCACCGGTAAAGAATTCAAAGTGAAGTGAAGTTGCTCAGTTGTATCTGACTCTTTGCGACCTCATGGACTGTAGCCTACCAGGATCCTCCATCCATGGAATTTTCCAGGCAAGACTACTGGAGTGTGTTGCCATTTCCTTCTCCAAAAGAATTCAAAGTGGGGCCCAATTTCAAGAAGCCAGTTTCAAGAGTTACATTGTATTTAAGCTGTCTAAAGTCCAAAGGCATCTGGAAACATGCTCCCCACGACTACCTCCTAAAATGAGGCCAATCAAAACCACCACGAAGAATCACCTCATATTCCTTAGAAAGACCAGCATCAAAAAGATCTAGTAAAACTAAGTCCTTCAGAGGGACTCTTTATTGGAATGTAAATGGGTACAGGAATTATGCAAAGCAGTATAGGGATTTCTTAAACAACAACAACAACTAAGCATAGGAGAACCTTCTGTGGAATGAAAATATCTTCTGCCATATTAATACACAAGAAATGTCACAGCCATCAGCGATTTCTGGCCTCCATCAGTTCAGTTCAGTCACTCAGTCATGTCCAACTCTTTACGACCCCATGGACTGCAGCACATCAGGTCCATCACCAGCTCCCAGAGCTTGCTCAAACTCATGGCCATTAAGTTGATGATACCATACAACCATCTCATCCTCTGTTGTCCCCTTCTCCTCTTGCCTTCAAGCAAAATTGTTGTCCAACGAAGCCTTACAAATATCTGAGAAAAAAAAGAGAAGCTAAAGGCAAAGAAGAAAAGGAAAGATAGACCCATTTGAACATAGAATTCCAAAGAATAGCAAGGAGAGATAAGAAAGCCTTCCTCAGTGATCAATGCAAAGAAACAGAGGAATTCAATAGAATGGGAAAGACTAGAGATCTTTTCAAGAAAATTCAAGATACCATGGGAAAATTTCATGCAAAGATGGGCTCAACAAAGGACAGAAACAATAGGGACCTAACAGAAGTAGAAGATATTAAGAAGAGGTGGCAAGAATACACAAAAGAACTATACAAAAAAGATCTTCGTGACCCAGATAACCAGGATGGCATGATCACTCACCCAGAGCCAGATATTCTGGAATGCAAAGCCAAGTGGGCTTTAGGAAGCATCACTACAAACAAAGCTATTGGAGGTAATGGAATTCCAGTTGAGCTATTTCAAATCCTAAAAGTTGATGCTGTGGGAGTGCTGCACTCAATATACCAGCAAATTTGGAAAACACTGCAGTGGCCACAGGACTGGAAAAGGTCAGTTTTCATTCCAATCCCAAAGAAAGTCAATGTCAAAGAATGTTCAAACTATTGCACAATTGCACTCATCTCACACGCTAGCAAAATAGTGTTCAAAATTCTTCAAGCCAGGGTTCAACAGTATGCCAACTGTGAACATCCAAATGTTCCAACTGGATTTAGAAAAGGCAGAGGAACCAGAGTTAAAATTTCCCATATATGTTGTTTCATAAAAAACACAAGAGAGTTCCAGAAAAACATCTGCTTTTGCTTTATTGACTACGCCAAAGCCTTTGACTGTGTGGATCACAACAAACTGTGGGAAATCCTTAAAGAGATGGGAATACCAGACCACTTGACCTGCCTCCTAAGAAATCTGTGTGCAGGTCAAGAAGGAAGTTTTACTGGACTTGGAACAACCAACTGGTTCAAAATCATGAAAGGTATATGACAAGGCAGTATATTGTCATTCTGTTTATTTAACTTATATGTAGAGTACATTATGTGAAATGCCTGGCTAGATGAAGCACAAGCTGGAATCAATTGCTG
Organism: Raphicerus campestris; assembly: GCA_006410735.1. NCBI lineage: Eukaryota > Metazoa > Chordata > Mammalia > Artiodactyla > Bovidae > Raphicerus > Raphicerus campestris. The sequence continues at coordinate 5,750 of SJYW01045520.1, read as the reverse complement.
GGAGAGATATCAATAACCTCACATATGCAGATGACACCATCCTCATGGCAGAAAGTGAAAAAGAACTAAAGAGCCCCTTGATTAAAGTGAAAGAGGAGAGTGAAAAACTTGGCTTACAACTCAACATTCAGAACACTAAGATCATGGCATCCCATCCTGTCACTTTATAGCAAATAGATGGGGAAACAATGGAAACAGTGACAGACTTTATTTTGGGGGGCTGCCACTGCAGATGGTGACTGCAGCCATGAAGTTAAAAGACACTTGCTCCTTGGAAGAAAAGTTCTGACTAACCTAGACAGCATATTAAAAAGAAGAGACATTACTTTGCCAACAAAGTTCTGTCTAGTCAAACCTATGGTTTTTCCAGTAGTCATGTACAGAGGTTAAAGAAAGCTGACCACTGATAAATTGATGCTTTTGAACTGTGGTGTTGGATAAGACTCTTGAGAGTCCCTTGGACTGCAAGGGAGATCCAACCAGTCCATCCTAGAAGAAATTAGTCCTGAATATTCATAGGAAGGACTGATGCTGNGTGAAACTCCAATACTCTGGCCACCTGATGCAAAGAGCTGACTCATTGGAAGAGACCCTGATGCTGGGAAAGATTGAAGGCAGGAGGAGAATGGGATGACAGCAGATGAGATGGTTGGATGGCATCACTGACTCAGTGTACATGAGTTTGAGTAAACTCCAGGAATTGGTGATGAACAGGAAGGCCTGGTGTGCTGCAGTCCATGGAGTTGCAAAGTGTCTGACACAACTGAGCTGAAGATAACTAGACCTAATTAACCTCAAAGGTATTTGAGAAGCAATGGAAACCCAACAAAGACAACCCTCAGAATAGGAAAAATATTGGCAGACAAAGATACCTACAAGGGGTTTGTTTCCAATACACAGAGTTTGTGCAGCTCCATCCAAAATACAAACAACCTCCCCGACCCCCTTAAAAATTGGGCTATGTAGAAAAGGATATTTTTTGGAGGAAGGTATACAGATTGCCATTAGGCACATGAAAAATTGTCAACATCCCTAATTATTAAAGAAATGCTGATTCAAAGTCTAAAGAGCTCTCACCTCTCACTTGTTCAAAGGCTATAGGAAAATATCTCCAAAAAGAAATACCTGAGAGGGTGTGGAGAGAAGGGAACCCTCCTGCCCTGTGGTAGGGAAAGTACACGGCTACATCCACTAGAGAATGGAGAGCAGTGTGGTTTACTTCCTTAAAAATATAAACATTGAAGTGCCTTAGGACCCAGAGGCCCCCAAACTGGGCAATGACCCAGAGAAAACCAATAATTGAAGGCATGGTTACCCCTGCTTCGAGGCGGCACTAGGGAACATAGTGAAGACATGGAAGAAACCTAAGAGGAGCAGGACTGAAGAATGGAGAGAAGGTGGGGTACATATACACAATGCAATATTACTCAGACTTAAATAAAAAGAAATGATGCCAGGTCCAGCCACAGAGAAGAAATTCGTGAGGATCATAAGTGAAGTAAGGGAGACAAGCATCATATGAGGGTCACTTATCCTGGAATCTATAAACAGATACACATGAACTTCTTTACCAAAGAGAAACATCCTCAGAGAATTACAAGAGAAACTTATGGCTACCAAAAGAAGAAAGGTGTGGTTCAGGGAGAAATGAACTTGTTCAGACTAACATATGCACATTACTATTGAGAAATAAGCCAGAAACACACTATATAGCACAAGAAACCTTACTCAACACTCTATACCAAACTATTTGGAGAAAAGCTGAGAAAAAATTTATGTCTCTATCTATAAGTAAACCAAGCTGCTGTAGATGAAAAATGAAAAAAAAAAAAAAGGAAATATAGGGAAAAAAATGACCACAACCTTGTAATTCTTCTGTACAGTCCAGTTAAAATTATAGGATAACAAACAAACAAATGTTGAGTTTATTTCTCTTGGGCCATGGTGTCGTGGACTAGTGTCACATCTCTGAAGCCTGAATAAGCTGGGGCCCCAGGGCTGGAGTTTGGAGTGGCTGAGGGAGCTGGCAGCATGTGGCTGGCCATGTGTGCTCAGATGGACTTAGAGTGGTTCTTGCCAGCTTCATGAGCCCCCCAAACTCTGGGTGCAGGCAGGCTCTCCTTGAGGAAATTCAAGCCTACTGCATCCAAACATAGTGGAGCCTCTGGGCTGCAAGAGCTTCCAAGAGACCCTGGGCTGCATGTGTCCCTAAGATTGGGGTTGTAACCACTGGCCACCTGTCTTAGGGTGGCCTCAGCTATAGATGATTGCACCCTTGCCAGTGTGGTTCTGCAGGAGTTAGGACGTATCCAAAGGATCCAGGGTAAGGGGGAAGAAGTAATGAGACACAAACCTTGGGGGCTTCTCCTGGTCCATTGCCTTCTAATTGACAATCCACACACAGGATTTTCCCTGAGGCTCCGCTTGCCCAAGGAACTCGAGTTGGGTTTGAAGAAATGCTGCCACCTTGTGGCCACATCCAGTAACAACAACTTTAAAACCAGTTCTCAGCACCCCACTCCAGTATTCTTGCCTGGAAAATCTCATGGATGGAGGAGCCTGGTAGGCTGCAGTCCATGGGATCGCCAAGTCGAACGTGACTGAGCAACTTCACTTTCACCTTTCGCTTTCATGTATTGGAGAAGGAAATGGCAACCCACTCCAGTGTTCTTGCCTGGAGAATCCCAGGGACGGTGGAGCCTGGTGGGCTGCCATCTGCGGGGTCACACAGAGTCGGACACGACTGAAGTGACTTAGCAAAAAAAAAAAAAAGGGCTCTTACTATTCAAAAGGCCTGAGGCTGTAAATGACACCTGCCCTTAAGGTCCCTGGGAAAAATCACCGGTAAAGAATTCAAAGTGAAGTGAAGTTGCTCAGTTGTATCTGACTCTTTGCGACCTCATGGACTGTAGCCTACCAGGATCCTCCATCCATGGAATTTTCCAGGCAAGACTACTGGAGTGTGTTGCCATTTCCTTCTCCAAAAGAATTCAAAGTGGGGCCCAATTTCAAGAAGCCAGTTTCAAGAGTTACATTGTATTTAAGCTGTCTAAAGTCCAAAGGCATCTGGAAACATGCTCCCCACGACTACCTCCTAAAATGAGGCCAATCAAAACCACCACGAAGAATCACCTCATATTCCTTAGAAAGACCAGCATCAAAAAGATCTAGTAAAACTAAGTCCTTCAGAGGGACTCTTTATTGGAATGTAAATGGGTACAGGAATTATGCAAAGCAGTATAGGGATTTCTTAAACAACAACAACAACTAAGCATAGGAGAACCTTCTGTGGAATGAAAATATCTTCTGCCATATTAATACACAAGAAATGTCACAGCCATCAGCGATTTCTGGCCTCCATCAGTTCAGTTCAGTCACTCAGTCATGTCCAACTCTTTACGACCCCATGGACTGCAGCACATCAGGTCCATCACCAGCTCCCAGAGCTTGCTCAAACTCATGGCCATTAAGTTGATGATACCATACAACCATCTCATCCTCTGTTGTCCCCTTCTCCTCTTGCCTTCAAGCAAAATTGTTGTCCAACGAAGCCTTACAAATATCTGAGAAAAAAAAGAGAAGCTAAAGGCAAAGAAGAAAAGGAAAGATAGACCCATTTGAACATAGAATTCCAAAGAATAGCAAGGAGAGATAAGAAAGCCTTCCTCAGTGATCAATGCAAAGAAACAGAGGAATTCAATAGAATGGGAAAGACTAGAGATCTTTTCAAGAAAATTCAAGATACCATGGGAAAATTTCATGCAAAGATGGGCTCAACAAAGGACAGAAACAATAGGGACCTAACAGAAGTAGAAGATATTAAGAAGAGGTGGCAAGAATACACAAAAGAACTATACAAAAAAGATCTTCGTGACCCAGATAACCAGGATGGCATGATCACTCACCCAGAGCCAGATATTCTGGAATGCAAAGCCAAGTGGGCTTTAGGAAGCATCACTACAAACAAAGCTATTGGAGGTAATGGAATTCCAGTTGAGCTATTTCAAATCCTAAAAGTTGATGCTGTGGGAGTGCTGCACTCAATATACCAGCAAATTTGGAAAACACTGCAGTGGCCACAGGACTGGAAAAGGTCAGTTTTCATTCCAATCCCAAAGAAAGTCAATGTCAAAGAATGTTCAAACTATTGCACAATTGCACTCATCTCACACGCTAGCAAAATAGTGTTCAAAATTCTTCAAGCCAGGGTTCAACAGTATGCCAACTGTGAACATCCAAATGTTCCAACTGGATTTAGAAAAGGCAGAGGAACCAGAGTTAAAATTTCCCATATATGTTGTTTCATAAAAAACACAAGAGAGTTCCAGAAAAACATCTGCTTTTGCTTTATTGACTACGCCAAAGCCTTTGACTGTGTGGATCACAACAAACTGTGGGAAATCCTTAAAGAGATGGGAATACCAGACCACTTGACCTGCCTCCTAAGAAATCTGTGTGCAGGTCAAGAAGGAAGTTTTACTGGACTTGGAACAACCAACTGGTTCAAAATCATGAAAGGTATATGACAAGGCAGTATATTGTCATTCTGTTTATTTAACTTATATGTAGAGTACATTATGTGAAATGCCTGGCTAGATGAAGCACAAGCTGGAATCAATTGCTGGGAGAGATATCAATAACCTCACATATGCAGATGACACCATCCTCATGGCAGAAAGTGAAAAAGAACTAAAGAGCCCCTTGATTAAAGTGAAAGAGGAGAGTGAAAAACTTGGCTTACAACTCAACATTCAGAACACTAAGATCATGGCATCCCATCCTGTCACTTTATAGCAAATAGATGGGGAAACAATGGAAACAGTGACAGACTTTATTTTGGGGGGCTGCCACTGCAGATGGTGACTGCAGCCATGAAGTTAAAAGACACTTGCTCCTTGGAAGAAAAGTTCTGACTAACCTAGACAGCATATTAAAAAGAAGAGACATTACTTTGCCAACAAAGTTCTGTCTAGTCAAACCTATGGTTTTTCCAGTAGTCATGTACAGAGGTTAAAGAAAGCTGACCACTGATAAATTGATGCTTTTGAACTGTGGTGTTGGATAAGACTCTTGAGAGTCCCTTGGACTGCAAGGGAGATCCAACCAGTCCATCCTAGAAGAAATTAGTCCTGAATATTCATAGGAAGGACTGATGCTGAAGCTGAAACTCCAATATTTTGGTCACCCGATGCTAGGAACTGACTCACTGGAAAAGACTCTGTTGCTGGGAAAGATTGAAGCTGAGAGGAGAAGGGGGCAACAGAGGATGAGATGGTTGGATGGCATCATTGACTCAGTGGACATGAGTAAGCTCTAGGAGTTTGTGATGGACAGGGAAGCCTGGCATGCTGCAATCCATGAAGTCACAAAGAGTAAGACATGACTGAGTGACTGAACTGAACTGACTGATAGCATTTTAACATAATAACTTGAATTATGACTGATAACATTATATCAAGGGCATGTCAGATGTTAGGAATTCCATATAAGTTTTGGAATATCTGTATTAATGCTATTTATCTATACATTGCAACCTCACATTTACTTTCAATAACTTGACAATGGTTTTGAATTAAAAATATCAAATAAACTTAGCCTAACATTTGTCTCTGAGGTTTCACAGAGATGTTTTTCCAAAGCATCCATCCCAGAGTCAGCTGGAGGCTAAAAAATTAGTTAGACTTTGTTTTCTGAAAAGTTTGTTAGAAATATCAGAAAGATTTTAAAACACAGGATCATAGGTCGCTGAA
>SJYW01045519.1:0-10618 GCA_006410735.1 Raphicerus campestris | reverse complement strand
GCATCAGTTCTTCCAATGAATATTCAGGACTGATTTCCTTTAGGATGGACTGGCTGGATCTCCCTGCAGTCCAAGGGACTCTCAAGAGTTTTCTCCAACACCACAGTTCAAAAGCATCAATTCTTTGATACTCAGCTTTCTTTATAGTCCAACTCTCACATCCATATATGACTACTGGAAAAACCAAAGCCTTGATGAGACAGACCTTTGTTGGCAAAGTAATGTCTCTGCTTTTTAATGTGCTGTGTAGGTTTTTCATAACCATTCTTCTAAGGGGCAAGCATCTTTTAATTTCATGGCTGCAGTCACCATCTGAAGTGATTTCGGAGACCCCCGCAAAAATAAAGTCTGTCACTGTTTCCATTGTTTCCCCATCTATTTGCCATGAAGTGATGGGACCAGATGCCATGATCCATGCCTTCACTCTGTCTTAAAAGACTCTATATCTTTAAAGTGAGCCCCTGGTAGGCAGCATATCATTAGATCTTTTCGTTTAATTCTTTCAACCATTTTATGCCCTTTGGAGAATTTTATCATTTTATATGATAGGTAATGACTTATTAGGCTTCCCTGGTGGAGTTAGTGGCAAAGAACTAATGTGCCAATATAGGAGACAGGTGGCACTAATCATAAAGAACCTGCCTGCCAGTGCAGGAGACCTAAGAGACTAAGGTTCAGTCCCTGAGTTGGGACGATCCCCTGGAGGAGGGCATGGCAACCCACTCCAGTATTCTTGCCTGGAGAATCCCCATAGAGAGAGGAGTCTGGAAGGCTACAATCTACATGTACAGAGTCAGACACGACTAAAGCAACTTAGCACGCATGCCCAAGGACTTACTATTTCCATTTTGATAATATTTTCTGGTCATTTTGTAGATTCATTATTCTTTATTGCTTATCTTTCTATCTTTTTTGTGTTTTGATATATTTTGGTATCAGTATGTTTTGAATTTTTTATCATATTCTTTTCTGTATTTCCTACAGATTATTCTTTTGTGATAATCATAAAATTTACATAAAATATTTTAAAATTATAACACCCTATTCTGACCTGATAACAATCTTTGACTTCAATAGAATTCCTAAACTATAATTTTTCTTCCTTCTGACATTTTAGGTTATTACTGTTACAGTTTACATATTAATATTTTTATATTATGTAACTAATATCTGATTATTGTATTACAGTTATGTTTTTTTAAATCAAAACTTTAGTTGTAAGTGAATTACAACCATTACTTTATTAGAGACTCTGACTATATATTTACTATAACCAGTGAATTTTATATTACTTTTAATGTTTAATATTTTTGTGATTTTAATTAATGTCTTTTTACTTCCACTCAACACTCTTAAGCTTTTCTTGTAAGGCAGGTCTAGTGGTGATGAACTCCCTCAGTTATAGTTTGGAAAGTCTTTCTCTGCTTTATTTCCAAAGACAGTTTTGCAAGGAATAGAATTCTTGGTTGACCTGCTTTTTCCAGCATTTTGAATATGTCATCCTGTTCTCTCATGGCCTGCATCATTTCTGTTTAGAAAGTAACCATAGTCTTATGGGGGGCCTCTTGTATTAATTTTTTTTTTCTGCTTACAAAATTCTTTGTTTTTTGACTTTTGACAATTTAATGTGCCTCACTGTAGTATTATTTGGGTTGAACCTGTTTGGAATTCTTTGGGCTTCATGGATCTGGATGTCTATTTCTCTTCCCAAGTTTGAGATATTTTCAGCCATTTTTGCTCTGAATATACTTTCTGTCCTATTCTGTCTTCTGGAATTCCCATAATGTGGATATTATTTCTTTTGGTTATGTTCCATAAGTCTTATAGGCTTTATTCACTCTTTTTCATTCTTCTTTCTGTGTGGTCCTCTGACTGGATAATTTTGTGTGTCCTCTTCTCTAGATCATTAATTCTTTCTTCTGCATGGCTCAGTCTGATTTTGAAGTGCTTTATTGAATTCTTCAGTTCAGTCATTATATTTTCCAGTTCTAGGATTTGTTTTGCTTTAATGGTTTCTATTTCTTTTTGAATTCATTTTGTTCATGTATTGTTTTCTTAATTTTATTTTGTAGACTGTGATATTGTAGTACATTAAACTTCTTCAAGGGGATTATTTTGAGTTCTTTTCTGACAGTTCACAGATTTCCATTTCTTCAGGGTCAGTTATTGGAGCTTTATTTGATTTCTTTGGTGTCATGCTTACCAGATTTTGCATGTGTGTGATTCTTGATTCCTTACATTGGTATTTCACATTTCAATGAGGGGGTCTCTTCTTCCAGACTTCATAAATTCACTTTGGCAATGACAGTTATTCACCAGTCAGCTCAGTTTGGGTTTCTTGACATGTCTGCTGGTAATGTCCTTGGCAGTGGGGCTTGCTATAAGGGTCTATTTTGGGGTGAGGTCACTGCTGAAGCTCTGAGTTGGGAAGAAGGTGCCACAAGCTGAGAAAAGTTGGATAGGACTGCTGGTTTATTTCCTTGGCTAAACGAGGCTGTAGGATGGTCTCTGCAGTTGCCTGGGTTCTTGGGTCAGGCTCACTAGATGGTCAGGACCGGGTACTACATTCAGCAGTATAGTAATATGAATTAGCTCTTCTGTCCTGGTGGAGAAGCAAGATGGGCTCCAGAATCTATCCAGCCCATTGTTTGTGCTGAGTTCTCTGGCCAAACAGGACCCCTATTTTTTCTATGTAGACAGGGAAATTCATGTGTTCTCTTGTTAAAAACATTTTCGCACTGTAAGCAAGGGTGTTGGATGTACTACATAGCTTTCCATGTGCTCTGGTTAGGCTCCCTGCTCAAGCAAGCTGCTTTAGCAAGCTGAAAGCTGTATTTAGCAATGGGTGGGGCTACACATTAGTTTCGTAGCTCAGGCAAGGCAGGGGAAACAGCTCCAAGTCAGAAAGGTTTTTTCGCTTGTGGTCTTAAAAAAATTTTTTTTTTNTTTCTTTGGTGTCATGCTTACCAGATTTTGCATGTGTGTGATTCTTGATTCCTTACATTGGTATTTCACATTTCAATGAGGGGGTCTCTTCTTCCAGACTTCATAAATTCACTTTGGCAATGACAGTTATTCACCAGTCAGCTCAGTTTGGGTTTCTTGACATGTCTGCTGGTAATGTCCTTGGCAGTGGGGCTTGCTATAAGGGTCTATTTTGGGGTGAGGTCACTGCTGAAGCTCTGAGTTGGGAAGAAGGTGCCACAAGCTGAGAAAAGTTGGATAGGACTGCTGGTTTATTTCCTTGGCTAAACGAGGCTGTAGGATGGTCTCTGCAGTTGCCTGGGTTCTTGGGTCAGGCTCACTAGATGGTCAGGACCGGGTACTACATTCAGCAGTATAGTAATATGAATTAGCTCTTCTGTCCTGGTGGAGAAGCAAGATGGGCTCCAGAATCTATCCAGCCCATTGTTTGTGCTGAGTTCTCTGGCCAAACAGGACCCCTATTTTTTCTATGTAGACAGGGAAATTCATGTGTTCTCTTGTTAAAAACATTTTCGCACTGTAAGCAAGGGTGTTGGATGTACTACATAGCTTTCCATGTCCTTGGTTAGGCTCCCTGCTCAAGCAAGCTGCTTTAGCAAGCTGAAAGCTGTATTTAGCAATGGGTGGGGCTACACATTAGTTTCGTAGCTCAGGCAAGGCAGGGGAAACAGCTCCAAGTCAGAAAGGTTTTTTCGCTTGTGGTCTTAAAAAAATTTTTTTTTTAATTTGGCTGTGCAAGGTCTTATATGAGGCATGTGGGATCTAGTTCCCTGACCAGAGATTAAACCCAGGTTCCCTATGTTGGGAGTGCAGAGTCTTAGCCACTGGACCACCAGGAAGTCCCTTTGCTTGTGGTCTTGATTCAAGCTGACCAGTGCCCCTGGCCAAACAAGGGTACTAGTTTGGCTCTGGAGACTATTAGCTCTGCTTGCTGAAATCTCTGCTTGAACATTACTGGGCTACACAGTTTTCCAGCTGTTCTGGACATACTTTCTGGTTGGCCAGGTCTCGGAGCTTGACTCAGAGTGAGTGGCCCTGTGAATTAGCTGCCTCGCGTGGGCGAATGAAGGGAGCCCTCTAAGCCCAGCACTGGCTTTGCTCCACGGTGAATCAGCTCTGCCTGCCAGACTCTCTGCTTGAGTGTTCCTGGGCTATGTAGTATCCAGGTATTCTTGCCAGTCTTTTTAGTCAGGTTGGGCAAGGATCTACACTCAGCAGTTAACAAGTTTATAATTTAGCTCCCCTGGCTGGGTGGGAGCAGACCAAGCTCCAGGGCTAGCAATCTCTTTGTCTTTTGGGAGACTCAAATAAGCAGACTAGCACCCTGCTGAGTTCCCTGGTCAGGCTTCGTTCTACAGATGACTGTATTCCTTGGGACAACTACCTGGGGGCTGCAAGTGAAAACTTGATCTCCTAAGATCTAAGTGGTGATTGCTATGAGCCCCTCACCCCTTCTCCATCTCAATGTCCCAGTGGTCAAGTCCTTCAGATTCCCTTGCAAACTATGAGACAAGAGTGGAGTGAGGGTGTCCAAGAAGTGTCCCACAATGCTAGGGGAAATGGATATAAACCCAATACTCTCTTTTCCCATTGGAGGAACCATAGGTTCTTGGGAGACCTATCAGGATGGTTCTGCACCAGCCTGGGGGAGAAGCAATGTGGTCAGCATGTGACCCTGCTATTATCTTTCTGGTGTCAGTCCCTTTTGTTCTCTGTGGTGCAGGGTGTCCTTCAGCCTCTTCCCGGGGTTCTAGAATTTCTCAGTGGTGTCTTGTCCATGAATATTTGTTAGTTTTTCTTGTGAAGGAAAGTAACATCAAGAATAACCTATGCCTCCATCATTTTGACACAACTTCCGCTAATATTTCTTTTAAAGCACGTCTGATAGCAATGGATTCTATGTCTTTATCTGGGAATGTCTGTTTTTATATTTAAAGAATGGTTATGCTGTATATTGGATTTTTTTTCTCTCAGCACATTAAATATGTCATCCACTGTATTAGGGCCTCTATGAGGTTTTTTTTAAAAAATAACAAATCAGCTGTTAATCTTTTTGTGTTCTTTTTGTATTAATATCTGATGTATTTTGCTCTCATGGTTTTGCTTTTTGTCTTTCAACAGTTGGCTTATGATGTGGCTAAGTTTGGTGGTGTTTTACTTTTTTTCCCTTTCTATCTTGCTTGGAGTTTATTGAGCTTCTTCTTGTTTAGATTGGTTTTTAGATTGGTTTTTAATCAAATTTTTAAAAGTGATCAACCATTACTGTTTTGAATATTTTTCTCTGCTGTGATGATAGGTATAATAATGCATTCCCTAACCGATCAAACCAGTCAGTCCTAAAGGAAACCAGTCCTGAATATTCATTGGAAGAACTGATGCTGAAGCTGAAACTCCAGTACTTTGGCCACCTGATGCAAAGAACTGACTCAGTGGAAAAGATCCTGATCTTGGGAAGAGTAAAGGCAGGAGAAGAAGGGGATGACAGAGGATGAGATGGTTGGATGGCATCACCGAGTCGATGGACATGAGTTTGAGCAAGCTCCGGGACTTGGTGAAGGACAGGGAAACCTGGCATGCAACAGCCCATGGAGTCACCAAGAGCTGGACACGACTTAGTGACAGACCTGAACCAACCACCCCACAGACATCCATGTCATAAACTATGGAACCTGTAAATATATTACCTCACGTGGAAAAGGAGACTTTCCAGATAAAATTAAAGGCCTTGAGATGGAAGGNTCTTTATAGTCCAACTCTCACATCCATATATGACTACCGGAAAAACCAAAACCTTGATGAGACAGACCTTTGTTGGCAAAGTAATGTCTCTGCTTTTTAATGTGCTGTGTAGGTTTTTCATAACCATTCTTCTAAGGGGCAAGCATCTTTTAATTTCATGGCTGCAGTCACCATCTGAAGTGATTTCGGAGACCCCCGCAAAAATAAAGTCTGTCACTGTTTCCATTGTTTCCCCATCTATTTGCCATGAAGTGATGGGACCAGATGCCATGATCCATGCCTTCACTCTGTCTTAAAAGACTCTATATCTTTAAAGTGAGCCCCTGGTAGGCAGCATATCATTAGATCTTTTCGTTTAATTCTTTCAACCATTTTATGCCCTTTGGAGAATTTTATCATTTTATATGATAGGTAATGACTTATTAGGCTTCCCTGGTGGAGTTAGTGGCAAAGAACTAATGTGCCAATATAGGAGACAGGTGGCACTAATCATAAAGAACCTGCCTGCCAGTGCAGGAGACCTAAGAGACTAAGGTTCAGTCCCTGAGTTGGGACGATCCCCTGGAGGAGGGCATGGCAACCCACTCCAGTATTCTTGCCTGGAGAATCCCCATAGAGAGAGGAGTCTGGAAGGCTACAATCTACATGTACAGAGTCAGACACGACTAAAGCAACTTAGCACGCATGCCCAAGGACTTACTATTTCCATTTTGATAATATTTTCTGGTCATTTTGTAGATTCATTATTCTTTATTGCTTATCTTTCTATCTTTTTTGTGTTTTGATATATTTTGGTATCAGTATGTTTTGAATTTTTTATCATATTCTTTTCTGTATTTCCTACAGATTATTCTTTTGTGATAATCATAAAATTTACATAAAATATTTTAAAATTATAACACCCTATTCTGACCTGATAACAATCTTTGACTTCAATAGAATTCCTAAACTATAATTTTTCTTCCTTCTGACATTTTAGGTTATTACTGTTACAGTTTACATATTAATATTTTTATATTATGTAACTAATATCTGATTATTGTATTACAGTTATGTTTTTTTAAATCAAAACTTTAGTTGTAAGTGAATTACAACCATTACTTTATTAGAGACTCTGACTATATATTTACTATAACCAGTGAATTTTATATTACTTTTAATGTTTAATATTTTTGTGATTTTAATTAATGTCTTTTTACTTCCACTCAACACTCTTAAGCTTTTCTTGTAAGGCAGGTCTAGTGGTGATGAACTCCCTCAGTTATAGTTTGGAAAGTCTTTCTCTGCTTTATTTCCAAAGACAGTTTTGCAAGGAATAGAATTCTTGGTTGACCTGCTTTTTCCAGCATTTTGAATATGTCATCCTGTTCTCTCATGGCCTGCATCATTTCTGTTTAGAAAGTAACCATAGTCTTATGGGGGGCCTCTTGTATTAATTTTTTTTTTCTGCTTACAAAATTCTTTGTTTTTTGACTTTTGACAATTTAATGTGCCTCACTGTAGTATTATTTGGGTTGAACCTGTTTGGAATTCTTTGGGCTTCATGGATCTGGATGTCTATTTCTCTTCCCAAGTTTGAGATATTTTCAGCCATTTTTGCTCTGAATATACTTTCTGTCCTATTCTGTCTTCTGGAATTCCCATAATGTGGATATTATTTCTTTTGGTTATGTTCCATAAGTCTTATAGGCTTTATTCACTCTTTTTCATTCTTCTTTCTGTGTGGTCCTCTGACTGGATAATTTTGTGTGTCCTCTTCTCTAGATCATTAATTCTTTCTTCTGCATGGCTCAGTCTGATTTTGAAGTGCTTTATTGAATTCTTCAGTTCAGTCATTATATTTTCCAGTTCTAGGATTTGTTTTGCTTTAATGGTTTCTATTTCTTTTTGAATTCATTTTGTTCATGTATTGTTTTCTTAATTTTATTTTGTAGACTGTGATATTGTAGTACATTAAACTTCTTCAAGGGGATTATTTTGAGTTCTTTTCTGACAGTTCACAGATTTCCATTTCTTCAGGGTCAGTTATTGGAGCTTTATTTGATTTCTTTGGTGTCATGCTTACCAGATTTTGCATGTGTGTGATTCTTGATTCCTTACATTGGTATTTCACATTTCAATGAGGGGGTCTCTTCTTCCAGACTTCATAAATTCACTTTGGCAATGACAGTTATTCACCAGTCAGCTCAGTTTGGGTTTCTTGACATGTCTGCTGGTAATGTCCTTGGCAGTGGGGCTTGCTATAAGGGTCTATTTTGGGGTGAGGTCACTGCTGAAGCTCTGAGTTGGGAAGAAGGTGCCACAAGCTGAGAAAAGTTGGATAGGACTGCTGGTTTATTTCCTTGGCTAAACGAGGCTGTAGGATGGTCTCTGCAGTTGCCTGGGTTCTTGGGTCAGGCTCACTAGATGGTCAGGACCGGGTACTACATTCAGCAGTATAGTAATATGAATTAGCTCTTCTGTCCTGGTGGAGAAGCAAGATGGGCTCCAGAATCTATCCAGCCCATTGTTTGTGCTGAGTTCTCTGGCCAAACAGGACCCCTATTTTTTCTATGTAGACAGGGAAATTCATGTGTTCTCTTGTTAAAAACATTTTCGCACTGTAAGCAAGGGTGTTGGATGTACTACATAGCTTTCCATGTCCTTGGTTAGGCTCCCTGCTCAAGCAAGCTGCTTTAGCAAGCTGAAAGCTGTATTTAGCAATGGGTGGGGCTACACATTAGTTTCGTAGCTCAGGCAAGGCAGGGGAAACAGCTCCAAGTCAGAAAGGTTTTTTCGCTTGTGGTCTTAAAAAAATTTTTTTTTTAATTTGGCTGTGCAAGGTCTTATATGAGGCATGTGGGATCTAGTTCCCTGACCAGAGATTAAACCCAGGTTCCCTATGTTGGGAGTGCAGAGTCTTAGCCACTGGACCACCAGGAAGTCCCTTTGCTTGTGGTCTTGATTCAAGCTGACCAGTGCCCCTGGCCAAACAAGGGTACTAGTTTGGCTCTGGAGACTATTAGCTCTGCTTGCTGAAATCTCTGCTTGAGCATTACTGGACTACACAGTTTTCCAGCTGTTCTGGACATACTTTCTGGTTGGCCAGGTCTCGGAGCTTGACTCAGAGTGAGTGGCCCTGTGAATTAGCTGCCTCGCGTGGGCGAATGAAGGGAGCCCTCTAAGCCCAGCACTGGCTTTGCTCCACGGTGAATCAGCTCTGCCTGCCAGACTCTCTGCTTGAGTGTTCCTGGGCTATGTAGTATCCAGGTATTCTTGCCAGTCTTTTTAGTCAGGTTGGGCAAGGATCTACACTCAGCAGTTAACAAGTTTATAATTTAGCTCCCCTGGCTGGGTGGGAGCAGACCAAGCTCCAGGGCTAGCAATCTCTTTGTCTTTTGGGAGACTCAAATAAGCAGACTAGCACCCTGCTGAGTTCCCTGGTCAGGCTTCGTTCTACAGATGACTGTATTCCTTGGGACAACTACCTGGGGGCTGCAAGTGAAAACTTGATCTCCTAAGATCTAAGTGGTGATTGCTATGAGCCCCTCACCCCTTCTCCATCTCAGTGTCCCAGTGGTCAAGTCCTTCAGATTCCCTTGCAAACTATGAGACAAGAGTGGAGTGAGGGTGTCCAAGAAGTGTCCCACAAAGCTAGGGGAAATGGATATAAACCCAATACTCTCTTTTCCCATTGGAGGAACCATAGGTTCTTGGGAGACCTATCAGGATGGTTCTGCACCAGCCTGGGGGAGAAGCAATGTGGTCAGCATGTGACCCTGCTATTATCTTTCTGGTGTCAGTCCCTTTTGTTCTCTGTGGTGCAGGGTGTCCTTCAGCCTCTTCCCGGGGTTCTAGAATTTCTCAGTGGTGTCTTGTCCATGAATATTTGTTAGTTTTTCTTGTGAAGGAAAGCAACATCAAGAATAACCCATGCCTCCATCATTTTGACACAACTTCCGCTAATGTTTCTTTTAAAGCACGTCTGATAGCAATGGATTCTATGTCTTTATCTGGGAATGTCTGTTTTTATATTTGAAGGATGGTTATGCTGTATATTGGATTTTTTTTCTCTCAGCACATTAAATATGTCATCCCACTGTATTAGGGCCTCTATGAGGTTTTTTTTTAAAATAAGAAATCAGCTGTTAATCTTTTTGTGTTCTTTTTGTATTAATATCTGATGTATTTTGCTCTCATGGTTTTGCTTTTTGTCTTTCAACAGTTGGCTTATGATGTGGCTAAGTTTGGTGGTGTTTTACTTTTTTTCCCTTTCTATCTTGCTTGGAGTTTATCGAGCTTCTTCTTGTTTAGATTGGTTTTTAGATTGGTTTTTAATCAAATTTTTAAAAGTGATCAACCATTACTGTTTTGAATATTTTTCTCTGCTGTGATGATAGGTATAATAATGCATTCCCTAACCAATCAAAGCAGTCAGTCCTAAAGGAAATCAGTCTTGAATATTCATTGGAAGAACTGATGCTGAAACTCCAGTACTTTGGCCACCTGATGCAAAGAACTGACTCAGAGGAAAAGATCCTGATCCTGGGAAGATTAAAGGCAGGAGAAGAAGGGGATGACAGAGGATGAGATGGTTGGATGGCATCACCAAGTCGATGGACATGAGTTTGAGCAAGCTCTGGGACTTGGTGAAGGACAGGGAAACCTGGCATGCTACAGCCCATGGAGTCACCAACAGTTGGACACGACTTAGTGACAGACCTGAACCAACCACCCCACAGACATCCATGTCATAATCTATGGAACCTGTAAATATATTACCTCACGTGGAAAAGGAGACTTTCCAGATAAAATTAAAGGCCTTGAGATGGAAGATTATTTTAGATTATTTAGGTAGGCCAATCTAATCACAAGTCCTAAAAAGCACCTTTCCTGGCTGAGATGGAATGAGATG
>SJYW01045516.1:26634-77828 GCA_006410735.1 Raphicerus campestris | reverse complement strand
TTGCGGCGGGTCCTCTCGAGTTAGGACGGGGACCCCAGGGCCCCTCCCCTGTGGCCTCAGGAGAGGCCAGTCTCCTTGCGAATTGTGAGGCTCCTGTGGGGATTCCTCCCGAGACTTCACCGGCTCCTCAGTCTTCGTCTGGTGCTGAGGCTGGAGCCTGTGCTTGCCTCGCCCATGCTGGCATGGGTCTTGGGTTCCCCTGGAGTCCCCATAGGGGAGTCAGGACTCATCTCGCCTTGGGATGTGCACAGACTCTTTCCTCCCCAACTGCAGCAACAGTGGCCGGGTCCCTGTCTAGCGGATACAGGGAACAGTGGCTTGATCTCTTGGTACCCCAGGGCTATCACACGTGCCAGTGTGCCAGATTCGGGCCTCGGGGTGACAGTTGAGGCAGTGCAGGAGAGTCAGATTCATCTGGAGTGGACTAGGCATTTGTGGGTCCTGCGGAAATGTGACCCACAGCCTGAGTCTCCTCTGCACTCGCCTGGTGTGAGTGCCTCCTCATGGGATTCGGGGTGAGAGCGATGAACCCTTTCCTGATGGAGCAGTGAAAGACCCCTAATCTGGAGCTGAGCGTGGGAAAATGGAGCTCCTCTTGAGTCACAGCGGGACCCTAGGCGGACCTCTCGAGTGGGCACGTGAGGGGCGGGGAACTTCTTGGATCCCAGCAAGGGTGTGAAAGAGCATTTCCAGGTCCAAGAGGGAATGGGTTATTTCCTCTGGGACTCCACAGCGGACAAGGGCCTCACTCCACCTGCAAGGGTGAAGCTTCTGGTTTTTCGCCAGTTTCAGCTGGGTCCTGTCGAGCTACGATGGGGACCACAGGGATGTGCCACTGTGGCCCCAGGATAGGCTAGTCTCCGTGGGAAGGTCGAGGCACATCTGGGGATTCCTCCCAGTGGCGCCAAGTCCTCAGTCCCCTTCAGGTGCTGAGGCTGCAGCCTGAGATTGCCTCGCCCGTCCTGACATATTTATTGAGCTTCCCCTGGAGCCCGCAGAGGGGAGTCAGGCCTCTTCTCTACGGGAGACGTGCACGGCCGCTTTCTTCCCCAACTTCAGTAACAATGTACGGGTCCCTGTAGGGCGGATACAGGAATCTATGGCTTGTTCTCGAGGTACCCTAAGGCTGTCACACGTGCCAGTGTTCTGGAATAGAGCCTCGGGGTTACTGTCGAGGCAATGCAGGCACAGTCAGGTTCATCTGAGTGGACAAGGCCTTTGGGGGTCTTGGGGAATGGTGGCCAAACCTGTGACACTCCTCCCGACTTTCCAGGTGTGAGCACCTCCTCTTGGGATGCAAGGGGAACACTGCGAAACCTTTCCCAACAGAGCAGGGAAAGAGCCTGTTATCTGGAGCTCAGCAGGGGAAAACTGGGCTCCTCTTGAGTCTTGGCTGGACCCTTTGGGTTCCTTTCGAGTGGGGACGGGTGGGGCAGGGAACTTCTTGGGTCACAGCAAGGGTGTGAAGGAGCCTTTCGAGGTCCACGAGGGACGGGGTGAATTCCCCTGAGATGCCATTGCTGACAAGGGCCACAGCTGGCCTGCAGGGGTGAAGTTTCCAGTTTTTCTCGAGTTGCGGCGGGGTCCTCTCCAGTTAAGATGGGGACCCCAGGGACCCGCCCCTGTATCCTCAGGAGAGGCCATTCTCAGTGCAAGTTGGGAGGCGCCTATGGGGATTCTTCCCCTGTCCTCGCTGAGTCCTCAGTCCTCGTCTGGTGCTGAGGTTGGAGCCTCAGATTTCGTCGCACATGCTTTCGTAGGTTTTGAGGTTACTCTGGAGCCCCCACAGGGGAGTCAGGCCTCTTCTCGCCTGGAGACTTGCATGGCCTTTTTCTTCTCCAACTGCAGCGGCAGTGTCTGGCTCCCCGTAAAGCGGACACAGGGATCTGTGCCTTGCCATCGAGGTACTCCAGGGGTGTCTCATGTGCCAGTGTGTTGGGAGTCGAGCCTTGGGTGACAGTCGAGACAGTGAAGGGAAGTCATGTCCATCTGGAGTGGACGATGCATTTGGGGATCCTGGGGTATTGTATGGTATGGTATTGTATTGTATGGTATGGTATTCCAATACCTTAGCCTCCTCTCGACTCTCCTGATGCGAGGCCACCTCATGGGATCCGAGGGGAGCACCTGAAAACTTTTCCCGATGGAGCAGAGAAAGGGCCCCTCATCTGGAGCTCAGCAGGGGAAAACGGGGCTCCTCTTGAGTCATGGTGGGACCCTCGGGGTTCCTCTCGAGTGGGGACAGATGGGGCACGGCACTTCCTATGTCACAAGGGTAGGAATGAGCCTTTCGAGGTCTAAGAGGAAAGGGGTGATTTGCCCCGAGATGCTGCAGTGGCAACGGACTCACCATCCCTGCAGGAGAGAAGCTTCTGATTTCTCTCTAGTTGCAGCGGGGTCCTCTCTATTTACGACGGGGAAACCAGGGACCTGCCGCTGTGGCCTCAGTAGAGGCAGTCTTCATGCGAGTTGCGAGGCACCTGTGGGGATTCCGCCCAAGTCGTCGCCGGGTCCTCAGTCCTGGTGTGGTGTTGAGGTCTGAGCCTGTGCTTGCTTTGCCCATGCTGACATAAGTCTTGAGGTTTGCCTGGAGCCCCCATAGGGGAGTCAGGCCTCGTCTTGCCTGGGGATGTGCACAGCCGCTTTCCTCCCCAACTGCAGCAAAAGTGTCAGGATCCTGTCGGGTGGATACAGTGATCAGTTCTTGACCTCGAAGTACCCCTGGGCTATCACACGTACCAGTGTGCCGGAGTCGAGCCTCGGGGTGACAGTCGAGGCAGTGCAGGGCAGTCAGGTTCATCTGAAGTTTACGAGGCCACTGGGTGTCTTGGGGAATGATGGCCCATACTGTGAGACTCCTCCCGACCTTCCAGGTGCGAGCACCTCCTCTTGTGATGCGAGGGGAACACAGTGAAAACTTTCCCGACGGAGCAGGGAAAGGACCCATCATCTGGAGCTCAGCAAGGAAAAACGAGGTTCCTCTTGAGTCTTGACGGGACCCTTGGGGTTGATCTTGAATGGGACCTGGAGAGGGAAATTCTTGGGTCACAGTAAGGGTGTGAAGGAGACTTTTGAGGTCCTAGAGGGGAAGGGTGATTTCCCCCGAGATGCTGCAGCGGAAAAGGGACTCACCCTCCCTACAGGGGAGAAGCTTCTGGTTTCTCTCGAGTTGTGGCTAGGTCCACTCGAGTTACGTTGGCCACCCCAGGGAACCGGCCCTGTGGCCTCGGGAGAGGCCAGTCTCCATGCGAGTTGCGAGGCCCCTGTGGGGTTTCCTTCTGAGACGTCACTGGGTCCTCAGTCCTCCTCCGGTGCTGAGGCCGGAGCCTGTGCTTGACCGGCCCATGCTGACATAGGTCTTGGGGTTCGCCTGGAACCACCTTAGGGGAGTCAGGCCTCGTTTCACCTGGGGACTTGCACAGACACTTTCCTCCCCAACTGCAGCAACAGTGTCCGTGTCCCTGTCGAGCGGATACAGGGATCAGTGGCTTGCCCTCGAGGTACCCCAGGGTTATCACACGTGCCAGTGTGCCGGAGTCGAGGATCGGGGTGACAGTAGAGGCAGTGCAAGACAGTGAGATTCATCTGGAGTGCACTAGGCATTTTGGGGTCTTCCAGAAATGTGACCCGATGTCTGAGGCTTCTCTGGACTCGCCTGGTGTGAGTGCCTCCTCTTGGGATGGGAGGGGAGAGCCAGGAACCCTTTCCAGATGGAGCAGGGAAAGGGCCCCTCATCTGGAGCTGAGCATGAGAAAATGGAGCTAATGTTGAGTCTTGGCGGGACCCTCGGCAGTCCTCTTGATTGGGGACTTTTGGGGAGGGAAACTTCTTGGGCCACAGCAAGGGTGTGAAAGAGCATTTTGAGGCCCAAAAGGGAACAGTTGATTTCCCCTGGGACGCCGCAGTGGACAAGGGCCTCACTTCGCCTGGAAGGGAGAAGCTTCTGGTTTTTCTCGAGTTGCGGTGGGGTCCTCTCGAGTTACGACGGGGACCAGTGGGATCCACCCCTGTGGCCCCAAGATAGGCCAGTCTCCGTGCGAGGGGCGAGGCACATCTGGATATTGCTCCCCTGTGGCGCCAAGTCCTCAGTTCCCTTCTGGTGCTGAGGCTGCAGCCTGAGATTGTCTCGCCCCTGCTGACGTTTGTATTGGGCTTTCCCTGGAACCCGCAGATGGGAGTCAGGGCTCGTCCGGACTGAAGATGTGCATGACCGCTTTCCTTCCCAACTGCAGTAACAGTACCCGAGTCCCTGTCGAGCGGATGCAGGGATCTATGGCTTGTGCTCGAGGTACCCTGAGGCTATCATACGTGCCAGTGTGCCGGAGTTGAGCATCAGGGTTACAGTCCAGGCAGTGCAGGGCAGTCAGTTTTATCTGAAGTGTACGAAGCATTGGGCAGCCTTGGGGAATGGTGGCCCAACCTGTGAGACTCCTCCCGACTTTCCAGGTGCCAGCACCTCCTTTTGGGAGGCGAGGGGAACACCGCGAAACCTTTCCCGATGGAGCAGGGAAAGGGCCCCTCATCGGGAGCTCAGCAGGGAAAACGAGGCCCCTTTTGAGTCTTGTCGGGACCCTTGAGGTTCCTCTCTAGTGGGTACCAGTCGGGCGGGGAATGTCTTGGGTCATAGCAAGGGTGTGAAGGACCCTTTCAAAGTCCACGAGGGACGGGGTCAGTTCCCTGGGATGCCATTGTGGACAAGGGCCACATCACGCCTTCAGGGGAGAAGCTGCTGGTGTTTCTCGAGTTCCGGCTGGGTCCTCTCGAGTTCAGGCTGGGTCCTTTCGAGTTCCGACGGGGAAGCGAGGGACCCGCCCCTGTATCCTCAGGCGAGGCCATTCTCAGTGTGAGTTGCGAGGCGCATCTGGGGATTCCTCCCCTGTCATCGCCAGGTCCTCAGTCCTCGTCTAGTGCTAAGGCCGTAGCCTGAGATTTCCTCGCTCATGCTTTCATAGATCTTCAGGTTCCTCTGCAGCCCCTAAAGGGGACTCAGGCCTCTTGTCGCCTGGAGAATTTCACGGCCGCTTTCTTCCCCAACAGAAGTGGCAGTGTCTGGCTCCCCGTTAAGTGAACACAGGGATCTGTGGCTTGCCATGAAGGTACTTCAGGGCTGTCTCATGTGCCAGTGTGATGGGAGTCGAGGTTTGGGGTGACAGTCGAGACAGTGCAGGGCAGTCATGTTCATCTGGAGTGGAAGAGGCATTTTGCAACCCTGGGGAGTGGTGTTTGGACACCTGAGCCTCCTCCCGACTATCCTGATGCGAGGCTACCTCTTGGGATGTGAGGGGAGCGCCTGAAAACCTTTCCCGATGGAGCAGGGAAAGGGCCCCTCATCTGGAGCTCAGCAGGGGAAATCGGGGCTACTCTTGAATAGTTGCGGGACCCTCGGCAGTCCTCTGGAGTGGGGACGTGTTGGGCGGGGAACTTCTTGAGTCACAACAAGGGTGTTTAAGAGCAATTCGAGTTCCAAGAGGGAACGGGTGATTTCCCCTGGACGCAGCAGTGCACCAGGGTCTCACACCGCCTGCAAGGGTGAAGCTTCTGGTTTTTCTCGAGTTGCGGTGGTGTCCTCTCAAGTTACGACCGTGACCACAGGGATCCACCCCTGTGGCCCCAGGATAGACCAGTCTCTGTGCGAGGGGCGAGGCACATCTGGGAATTCCTCACCAGTTTCGCCAATTCCTCAGTCCCCTTCTGGTGCTGAGCATGCAGCCTGAGATTGCCTCGCCCATGCTGACATTTTTATTGGGCTTCCCCTGGAGCCTGCAGAGGGGAGTCAGGCCTCGTCTCGACTGGAGACGTGCACAGCCGCTTTTCTTCCCAATTGCAGTAATAGTCCAGGTCCCTGTTGAGTGGATACAGGGATCTATGGCTTGCGCTCGAGGTACCCTGGCGCTGTCACATGTGACAGTGTGCCGGAGTCGAAACTCGGGGTTACAGTCGAGGCAGTGCAGGGCAGATATGTTCATCTGAAGTGGACTAGGCAATTGGGGGCCATGGGCAATGGTGGCCCAACATGTGAGACTCCTCCCGACTGTCAAGGTACGAACACCTCCTTCTGGTATGTGAGCGGAACACCACGAAACCTTTCCTGAAGGAGCATTGAAAGGGCCCGTCATCAGGAGCTCAGCAGGGGAAAACAGGGCTCCTCCTGAGTCTTGGCAGGACCCTTGGGTTTCCTCTTGAGTGAGGACGGGTGGGGTGGGGTACTTCCTGGGTCACAGCAAGGGTGTTAAAGAGCCTTTCGAGGTCGACGAGGGACTGGGTGAATTCCCATGAGATGCCTTGTGGACAAGGGCCACAACATGCCTGCAGGTGAGAAGCTTCCGGTTTTTCTCGAGTTGTGGTGGGGTCCTCTCGAGTTACGACGGGGACCCCAGGTACCNTGCCGATTGATCATAATGTTACAAATTCTCTTTGTGATTTTTTAAAACAACAAAAGCAGTTTTATCTATGCAGCACTTATAATTATTCAAGCTTTTCTTGGTGTAAGAATGCAAATGTTTCCTTATGTTCTGTTAACTTTAATATCATTGTTAGTCATGAGGTTGTAGTTTCCGCGTTTGCTGGATAAGTCAACAACACCAGGGAAAAGCACCGACATCAAGAGTCATCCTGCCTCCTTGGAGACGATTATCAAATTTGGGACGAATATTTCTGGATGACACCGGAGAAAGGACAGCTTGTGAAACCTGCAGAATTATGCTGGGAGCAAAAAGAACATCAGCCCAAGTTTAGACAGAAACTTTTGGGAACCCATCTTTTGAAATATATGGGAATATTGTCTCAAACTTTATGTAAAACTGTCTTTGATGTAAACTTTACTGCTAGTAGGACAACTGTATGGCCAGGATCTGACTGGATGTATAACCCAGGTATTCGATGGGTGGCACGAAATGGTACTAAATGGGTATGTGGAACTAATGTTTGGCCTTGGCTTCCTGTTGGGTGGGTTGGTAGATGTACATTGGATTTGTCTTTGCTCCTGGCCACATTCATGTAGGCCACATGTCTAAACCAGCAAATCTGCCTTTCATCAGGGCCCGATGGACTCATGCACTCTCTTCTTGGTATGATTATTTGGCAGCTGTGTTTGTGCCATCCATCGGAAATGTTGATGTTTGGCCCATGTCTTTTGAGTTGCCTGTCAAATTTTATCATTCAAAGAACCCAAGACCTCCGAATCCTCCTCTTATGATTTCACTATCAGGAGGAAGTACCAAGTGAGGAGGACTCGGGGGATGAATCAAGGATTTGATTCCCCATTAAGACTAGTAGGAAATTAAGAAGGAAGTAAAAGCGTTTCCAGGGAGATGAATGCTAGGCCAGCTTTACAGGAACAGGGAGTTGAATACTAGGTCAGCTTTACTGGAATGGAAAGCCCCAAAATTTTAAAAGGGAACAATAAATACCAGGTGTCTTACCACAATGTTTGTTTGCTCAGCAACGTAAGAAACAGGAAATAGCTCTAGGAAACAGAATCTTGACGCTAACCGCAAATGTCACCAATAGGTACATAAATTTACCTGCCTACCAACCAATCATGCTTTGCCAAGCAGCTTAACCCCATTCCTCCCCAGAACAATAGGATAAAAAGCTCCTAAAGGGGGCGCTCAGGGCTCCCCACCTTCGATTGGCTTGGCGGGGGCCTGGATCAGAAATTGTCAATAAACCCTTTCTTTCTGAACTCTGTCTGGATGTCTCTATCGGCAGCTAGTTCCTTACAGGTATGAATGAGCCTTTCGAGGTCCAAGAGGGAAGGGGTGATTTCACCCGAGATGCTGCAGCGGACAAGGGACTCATGCTCTCTGCAGGGGAGAAGCTTCTGGATTTTTTGAGTTGCGGCGGGTCCTCTCGAGTTAGGACGGGGACCCCAGGGCCCCTCCCCTGTGGCCTCAGGAGAGGCCAGTCTCCTTGCGAATTGTGAGGCTCCTGTGGGGATTCCTCCCGAGACTTCACCGGCTCCTCAGTCTTCGTCTGGTGCTGAGGCTGGAGCCTGTGCTTGCCTCGCCCATGCTGGCATGGGTCTTGGGTTCCCCTGGAGTCCCCATAGGGGAGTCAGGACTCATCTCGCCTTGGGATGTGCACAGACTCTTTCCTCCCCAACTGCAGCAACAGTGGCCGGGTCCCTGTCTAGCGGATACAGGGAACAGTGGCTTGATCTCTTGGTACCCCAGGGCTATCACACGTGCCAGTGTGCCAGATTCGGGCCTCGGGGTGACAGTTGAGGCAGTGCAGGAGAGTCAGATTCATCTGGAGTGGACTAGGCATTTGTGGGTCCTGCGGAAATGTGACCCACAGCCTGAGTCTCCTCTGCACTCGCCTGGTGTGAGTGCCTCCTCATGGGATTCGGGGTGAGAGCGATGAACCCTTTCCTGATGGAGCAGTGAAAGACCCCTAATCTGGAGCTGAGCGTGGGAAAATGGAGCTCCTCTTGAGTCACAGCGGGACCCTAGGCGGACCTCTCGAGTGGGCACGTGAGGGGCGGGGAACTTCTTGGATCCCAGCAAGGGTGTGAAAGAGCATTTCCAGGTCCAAGAGGGAACGGGTTATTTCCTCTGGGACTCCACAGCGGACAAGGGCCTCACTCCGCCTGCAAGGGTGAAGCTTCTGGTTTTTCGCCAGTTTCAGCTGGGTCCTGTCGAGCTACGATGGGGACCACAGGGATGTGCCACTGTGGCCCCAGGATAGGCTAGTCTCCGTGGGAAGGTCGAGGCACATCTGGGGATTCCTCCCAGTGGCGCCAAGTCCTCAGTCCCCTTCAGGTGCTGAGGCTGCAGCCTGAGATTGCCTCGCCCGTCCTGACATATTTATTGAGCTTCCCCTGGAGCCCGCAGAGGGGAGTCAGGCCTCTTCTCTACGGGAGACGTGCACGGCCGCTTTCTTCCCCAACTTCAGTAACAATGTACGGGTCCCTGTAGGGCGGATACAGGAATCTATGGCTTGTTCTCGAGGTACCCTAAGGCTGTCACACGTGCCAGTGTTCTGGAATAGAGCCTCGGGGTTACTGTCGAGGCAATGCAGGCACAGTCAGGTTCATCTGAGTGGACAAGGCCTTTGGGGGTCTTGGGGAATGGTGGCCAAACCTGTGACACTCCTCCCGACTTTCCAGGTGTGAGCACCTCCTCTTGGGATGCAAGGGGAACACTGCGAAACCTTTCCCAACAGAGCAGGGAAAGAGCCTGTCATCTGGAGCTCAGCAGGGGAAAACTGGGCTCCTCTTGAGTCTTGGCTGGACCCTTTGGGTTCCTTTCGAGTGGGGACGGGTGGGGCAGGGAACTTCTTGGGTCACAGCAAGGGTGTGAAGGAGCCTTTCGAGGTCCACGAGGGACGGGGTGAATTCCCCTGAGATGCCATTGCTGACAAGGGCCACAGCTGGCCTGCAGGGGTGAAGTTTCCAGTTTTTCTCGAGTTGCGGCGGGGTCCTCTCCAGTTAAGATGGGGACCCCAGGGACCCGCCCCTGTATCCTCAGGAGAGGCCATTCTCAGTGCAAGTTGGGAGGCGCCTATGGGGATTCTTCCCCTGTCCTCGCTGAGTCCTCAGTCCTCGTCTGGTGCTGAGGTTGGAGCCTCAGATTTCGTCGCACATGCTTTCGTAGGTTTTGAGGTTACTCTGGAGCCCCCACAGGGGAGTCAGGCCTCTTCTCGCCTGGAGACTTGCATGGCCTTTTTCTTCTCCAACTGCAGCGGCAGTGTCTGGCTCCCCGTAAAGCGGACACAGGGATCTGTGCCTTGCCATCGAGGTACTCCAGGGGTGTCTCATGTGCCAGTGTGTTGGGAGTCGAGCCTTGGGTGACAGTCGAGACAGTGAAGGGAAGTCATGTCCATCTGGAGTGGACGATGCATTTGGGGATCCTGGGGTATTGTATGGTATGGTATTGTATTGTATGGTATGGTATTCCAATACCTTAGCCTCCTCTCGACTCTCCTGATGCGAGGCCACCTCATGGGATCCGAGGGGAGCACCTGAAAACTTTTCCCGATGGAGCAGAGAAAGGGCCCCTCATCTGGAGCTCAGCAGGGGAAAACGGGGCTCCTCTTGAGTCATGGCGGGACCCTCGGGGTTCCTCTCGAGTGGGGACAGATGGGGCACGGCACTTCCTATGTCACAAGGGTAGGAATGAGCCTTTCGAGGTCTAAGAGGAAAGGGGTGATTTGCCCCGAGATGCTGCAGTGGCAACGGACTCACCATCCCTGCAGGAGAGAAGCTTCTGATTTCTCTCTAGTTGCAGCGGGGTCCTCTCTATTTACGACGGGGAAACCAGGGACCTGCCGCTGTGGCCTCAGTAGAGGCAGTCTTCATGCGAGTTGCGAGGCACCTGTGGGGATTCCGCCCAAGTCGTCGCCGGGTCCTCAGTCCTGGTGTGGTGTTGAGGTCTGAGCCTGTGCTTGCTTTGCCCATGCTGACATAAGTCTTGAGGTTTGCCTGGAGCCCCCATAGGGGAGTCAGGCCTCGTCTTGCCTGGGGATGTGCACAGCCGCTTTCCTCCCCAACTGCAGCAAAAGTGTCAGGATCCTGTCGGGTGGATACAGTGATCAGTTCTTGACCTCGAAGTACCCCTGGGCTATCACACGTACCAGTGTGCCGGAGTCGAGCCTCGGGGTGACAGTCGAGGCAGTGCAGGGCAGTCAGGTTCATCTGAAGTTTACGAGGCCACTGGGTGTCTTGGGGAATGATGGCCCATACTGTGAGACTCCTCCCGACCTTCCAGGTGCGAGCACCTCCTCTTGTGATGCGAGGGGAACACAGTGAAAACTTTCCCGACGGAGCAGGGAAAGGACCCATCATCTGGAGCTCAGCAAGGAAAAACGAGGTTCCTCTTGAGTCTTGACGGGACCCTTGGGGTTGATCTTGAATGGGACCTGGAGAGGGAAATTCTTGGGTCACAGTAAGGGTGTGAAGGAGACTTTTGAGGTCCTAGAGGGGAAGGGTGATTTCCCCCGAGATGCTGCAGCGGAAAAGGGACTCACCCTCCCTACAGGGGAGAAGCTTCTGGTTTCTCTCGAGTTGTGGCTAGGTCCACTCGAGTTACGTTGGCCACCCCAGGGAACCGGCCCTGTGGCCTCGGGAGAGGCCAGTCTCCATGCGAGTTGCGAGGCCCCTGTGGGGTTTCCTTCTGAGACGTCACTGGGTCCTCAGTCCTCCTCCGGTGCTGAGGCCGGAGCCTGTGCTTGACCGGCCCATGCTGACATAGGTCTTGGGGTTCGCCTGGAACCACCTTAGGGGAGTCAGGCCTCGTTTCACCTGGGGACTTGCACAGACACTTTCCTCCCCAACTGCAGCAACAGTGTCCGTGTCCCTGTCGAGCGGATACAGGGATCAGTGGCTTGCCCTCGAGGTACCCCAGGGTTATCACACGTGCCAGTGTGCCGGAGTCG
The DNA here is from genome assembly GCA_006410735.1 of Raphicerus campestris. Lineage (NCBI taxonomy): Eukaryota > Metazoa > Chordata > Mammalia > Artiodactyla > Bovidae > Raphicerus > Raphicerus campestris. The sequence goes on along the minus strand of SJYW01045516.1, from coordinate 66,452 downwards.
AGGATCGGGGTGACAGTAGAGGCAGTGCAAGACAGTGAGATTCATCTGGAGTGCACTAGGCATTTTGGGGTCTTCCAGAAATGTGACCCGATGTCTGAGGCTTCTCTGGACTCGCCTGGTGTGAGTGCCTCCTCTTGGGATGGGAGGGGAGAGCCAGGAACCCTTTCCAGATGGAGCAGGGAAAGGGCCCCTCATCTGGAGCTGAGCATGAGAAAATGGAGCTAATGTTGAGTCTTGGCGGGACCCTCGGCAGTCCTCTTGATTGGGGACTTTTGGGGAGGGAAACTTCTTGGGCCACAGCAAGGGTGTGAAAGAGCATTTTGAGGCCCAAAAGGGAACAGTTGATTTCCCCTGGGACGCCGCAGTGGACAAGGGCCTCACTTCGCCTGGAAGGGAGAAGCTTCTGGTTTTTCTCGAGTTGCGGTGGGGTCCTCTCGAGTTACGACGGGGACCAGTGGGATCCACCCCTGTGGCCCCAAGATAGGCCAGTCTCCGTGCGAGGGGCGAGGCACATCTGGATATTGCTCCCCTGTGGCGCCAAGTCCTCAGTTCCCTTCTGGTGCTGAGGCTGCAGCCTGAGATTGTCTCGCCCCTGCTGACGTTTGTATTGGGCTTTCCCTGGAACCCCCAGATGGGAGTCAGGGCTCGTCCGGACTGAAGATGTGCATGACCGCTTTCCTTCCCAACTGCAGTAACAGTACCCGAGTCCCTGTCGAGCGGATGCAGGGATCTATGGCTTGTGCTCGAGGTACCCTGAGGCTATCATACGTGCCAGTGTGCCGGAGTTGAGCATCAGGGTTACAGTCCAGGCAGTGCAGGGCAGTCAGTTTTATCTGAAGTGTACGAAGCATTGGGCAGCCTTGGGGAATGGTGGCCCAACCTGTGAGACTCCTCCCGACTTTCCAGGTGCCAGCACCTCCTTTTGGGAGGCGAGGGGAACACCGCGAAACCTTTCCCGATGGAGCAGGGAAAGGGCCCCTCATCGGGAGCTCAGCAGGGAAAACGAGGCCCCTTTTGAGTCTTGTCGGGACCCTTGAGGTTCCTCTCTAGTGGGTACCAGTCGGGCGGGGAATGTCTTGGGTCATAGCAAGGGTGTGAAGGACCCTTTCAAAGTCCACGAGGGACGGGGTCAGTTCCCTGGGATGCCATTGTGGACAAGGGCCACATCACGCCTTCAGGGGAGAAGCTGCTGGTGTTTCTCGAGTTCCGGCTGGGTCCTCTCGAGTTCAGGCTGGGTCCTTTCGAGTTCCGACGGGGAAGCGAGGGACCCGCCCCTGTATCCTCAGGCGAGGCCATTCTCAGTGTGAGTTGCGAGGCGCATCTGGGGATTCCTCCCCTGTCATCGCCAGGTCCTCAGTCCTCGTCTAGTGCTAAGGCCGTAGCCTGAGATTTCCTCGCTCATGCTTTCATAGATCTTCAGGTTCCTCTGCAGCCCCTAAAGGGGACTCAGGCCTCTTGTCGCCTGGAGAATTTCACGGCCGCTTTCTTCCCCAACAGAAGTGGCAGTGTCCGGCTCCCCGTTAAGTGAACACAGGGATCTGTGGCTTGCCATGAAGGTACTTCAGGGCTGTCTCATGTGCCAGTGTGATGGGAGTCGAGGTTTGGGGTGACAGTCGAGACAGTGCAGGGCAGTCATGTTCATCTGGAGTGGAAGAGGCATTTTGCGACCCTGGGGAGTGGTGTTTGGACACCTGAGCCTCCTCCCGACTATCCTGATGCGAGGCTACCTCTTGGGATGTGAGGGGAGCGCCTGAAAACCTTTCCCGATGGAGCAGGGAAAGGGCCCCTCATCTGGAGCTCAGCAGGGGAAATCGGGGCTACTCTTGAATAGTTGCGGGACCCTCGGCAGTCCTCTGGAGTGGGGACGTGTTGGGCGGGGAACTTCTTGAGTCACAACAAGGGTGTTTAAGAGCAATTCGAGTTCCAAGAGGGAACGGGTGATTTCCCCTGGACGCAGCAGTGCACCAGGGTCTCACACCGCCTGCAAGGGTGAAGCTTCTGGTTTTTCTCGAGTTGCGGTGGTGTCCTCTCAAGTTACGACCGTGACCACAGGGATCCACCCCTGTGGCCCCAGGATAGACCAGTCTCTGTGCGAGGGGCGAGGCACATCTGGGAATTCCTCACCAGTTTCGCCAATTCCTCAGTCCCCTTCTGGTGCTGAGCATGCAGCCTGAGATTGCCTCGCCCATGCTGACATTTTTATTGGGCTTCCCCTGGAGCCTGCAGAGGGGAGTCAGGCCTCGTCTCGACTGGAGACGTGCACAGCCGCTTTTCTTCCCAATTGCAGTAATAGTCCAGGTCCCTGTTGAGTGGATACAGGGATCTATGGCTTGCGCTCGAGGTACCCTGGCGCTGTCACATGTGACAGTGTGCCGGAGTCGAACCTCGGGGTTACAGTCGAGGCAGTGCAGGGCAGATATGTTCATCTGAAGTGGACTAGGCAATTGGGGGCCATGGGCAATGGTGGCCCAACATGTGAGACTCCTCCCGACTGTCAAGGTACGAACACCTCCTTCTGGTATGTGAGCGGAACACCACGAAACCTTTCCTGAAGGAGCATTGAAAGGGCCCGTCATCAGGAGCTCAGCAGGGGAAAACAGGGCTCCTCCTGAGTCTTGGCAGGACCCTTGGGTTTCCTCTTGAGTGAGGACGGGTGGGGTGGGGTACTTCCTGGGTCACAGCAAGGGTGTTAAAGAGCCTTTCGAGGTCGACGAGGGACTGGGTGAATTCCCATGAGATGCCTTGTGGACAAGGGCCACAACATGCCTGCAGGTGAGAAGCTTCCGGTTTTTCTCGAGTTGTGGTGGGGTCCTCTCGAGTTACGACGGGGACCCCAGGTACCCGCCCCTGTATCTTCTGGAGAGGCCATTCTCAGTGCGAGTTTTGAGGCATCTGTGGGAATTCCTCCCCAGTCATCGCCGGGTTCTCAGTCCCCGTCTGGCGCTGAGGTCGGAGCCTGAGATTTCCTCGCTCATGCTTTCATAGGTCTTGAGAATAGTCTGGAGCCCCCATAGGGGAGTCAGGCCTCTTCCCGACTGGAGACATGCACGGCTTCTTTCTTCCCCAACTGCAGCGGCAGTGTCCGGCTCCCTGTAAAGTAGACACAGNTGAAAACCTTTCCCGATGGAGCAGGGAAAGGGCCCCTCATCTGGAGCTCAGCAGGGGAAATCGGGGCTACTCTTGAATAGTTGCGGGACCCTCGGCAGTCCTCTGGAGTGGGGACGTGTTGGGCGGGGAACTTCTTGAGTCACAACAAGGGTGTTTAAGAGCAATTCGAGTTCCAAGAGGGAACGGGTGATTTCCCCTGGACGCAGCAGTGCACCAGGGTCTCACACCGCCTGCAAGGGTGAAGCTTCTGGTTTTTCTCGAGTTGCGGTGGTGTCCTCTCAAGTTACGACCGTGACCACAGGGATCCACCCCTGTGGCCCCAGGATAGACCAGTCTCTGTGCGAGGGGCGAGGCACATCTGGGAATTCCTCACCAGTTTCGCCAATTCCTCAGTCCCCTTCTGGTGCTGAGCATGCAGCCTGAGATTGCCTCGCCCATGCTGACATTTTTATTGGGCTTCCCCTGGAGCCTGCAGAGGGGAGTCAGGCCTCGTCTCGACTGGAGACGTGCACAGCCGCTTTTCTTCCCAATTGCAGTAATAGTCCAGGTCCCTGTTGAGTGGATACAGGGATCTATGGCTTGCGCTCGAGGTACCCTGGCGCTGTCACATGTGACAGTGTGCCGGAGTCGAACCTCGGGGTTACAGTCGAGGCAGTGCAGGGCAGATATGTTCATCTGAAGTGGACTAGGCAATTGGGGGCCATGGGCAATGGTGGCCCAACATGTGAGACTCCTCCCGACTGTCAAGGTACGAACACCTCCTTCTGGTATGTGAGCGGAACACCACGAAACCTTTCCTGAAGGAGCATTGAAAGGGCCCGTCATCAGGAGCTCAGCAGGGGAAAACAGGGCTCCTCCTGAGTCTTGGCAGGACCCTTGGGTTTCCTCTTGAGTGAGGACGGGTGGGGTGGGGTACTTCCTGGGTCACAGCAAGGGTGTTAAAGAGCCTTTCGAGGTCCACGAGGGACTGGGTGAATTCCCATGAGATGCCTTGTGGACAAGGGCCACAACATGCCTGCAGGTGAGAAGCTTCCGGTTTTTCTCGAGTTGTGGTGGGGTCCTCTCGAGTTACGACGGGGACCCCAGGTACCCGCCCCTGTATCTTCTGGAGAGGCCATTCTCAGTGCGAGTTTTGAGGCATCTGTGGGAATTCCTCCCCAGTCATCGCCGGGTTCTCAGTCCCCGTCTGGCGCTGAGGTCGGAGCCTGAGATTTCCTCGCTCATGCTTTCATAGGTCTTGAGAATAGTCTGGAGCCCCCATAGGGGAGTCAGGCCTCTTCCCGACTGGAGACATGCACGGCTTCTTTCTTCCCCAACTGCAGCGGCAGTGTCCGGCTCCCTGTAAAGTAGACACAGGGATCTGTGGCTTGCCATCGAGGTACTCCAGGGCTGTCTCTCATGCCAGTGTGTTAAGAGTAGAGCCTCGGGGTGACAGTCAAGACAGTGCAGGGCAGTCATGTTCATCCTGAGTGGACGAGGCATTTGGGGATCTTGGGATGTGGTGGTCAGACACCTGAGGCTATTCCCGACTCTCCTGATTCGAGATCGCTTCTTGGGATGTGAGGGGAGCGCTGGAACACCTTTCCAGATTGAGACTCATTTGGAACTCAGCACGGGAAAACGGGACTCCTCTTGAGTCTCGGCGGGACCCTCGGGGTTCCTCTCGAGTGGGGACGGTTGGGACGGGGAACTTCCTAGATCACAACAAGGTTATGAAGGAGTCTTTCTAGGTCCAAGAGCGAAGGGGTGATTTCTCCCAAGATGCTGCAGCGGACAAGGGACTCAACCTCACTGCAGGGGAGAAGTTTCTGGTTTTTCTGGAGTTGTGGCAGGGTCCTCTCGAGTTATGACGGGGACCACAGGGACCCGCCCCTGTGGCCTCAGGAGAGGCCAGTCTCTATGGGAGTTAAGAGGCACCAGTGGGGATGCCTCCCGAGACATCGCTGTGTCCTCAGTCCTCGTCTGGTGCTGAGGCCAGGGCCTGGGCATGCATCGCCCATAATGACATAGGTCTTGGGGTTCCTCTGGAGCCCCAATAGGGGAGTCAGTCCTCGTCTTACCCGGGGACGTGCACAGCCGCTTTCCTCCCCAACTGCAGCAACAGTGCCCGGGTCGCTGTCGAGTGGATACAGGGATCAGGGGCTTGACCTCGAGATACCCCAGGGCTATCACACACGTCAGTGTTCCGGAGTCAAGTCTCGGGGTGACAGTCGAGGCAGTGCAGGACAGTCAGTTTCATCTGGAGTGGACTAAGCAATTGTCGGTCTTGGGTTAATGTAACCTGATGACTGAGGATTCTCTGGAATCGCCTTGTGTGACTGCCTCCTCTTGGGATAAGAGGGGGGAGCCAGAAATCGTTTCCCGGTGGAGCAGGGAAAGGGCCCCTCATCTGAAGCTGAGCATGGGAAAATTGAGCTTCTGTTGAGTCGAGGCGGGACCCTCGCTGGTCCTCTCGAGTGGGGATGTGTGGGGCGGGGAAATTCTTGGGTCACAGCAAGGATGTGAAAGTTCATTTCGAAGTGCAAGAGGGAACGGGTGGTTTACCCCGGGTCACCGCAGCGGACAAGGGCCTCACTCCGCCTGCAAGGGTGAAGCTTCTGGTTTTTCTCGAGTTGTGGCGGGGTCCTCTTGAGTTACGACAGGGAGCACAGGGATCCGCCCTTATGGCCCCAGGATAGGCCAGTCTCCATGTGAGTTGCACAGCACATCTGGGGATTCCTCCCCAGTGGCGCCAAGTCCTCAGACCCCTTCTGGTGCTGAGGATGCAGACTGAGATTGCCTCGCCCTTGCTGACATTTGGATTGGGCTTCCACTGGAGCCCGCAGAGGGGAGTCAGGCCTCGTCTCGACTGGAGACGTGCACAGCGGGCCCCTTGGGGTTCCTCTCGAGTGGGGACGGGTGGAGCGGGAAACTCCTTGAGTCACAGCAAGGGTGTGAAGGAGCCTTTTGAGGTCCACAAGGGACGGGGTAAATTCCCCTGAGATACCATTGCAGACAAGGGCCACACCACGCCTGCAGGAGAGAAGCTTCTGGTTTTTCTCGAGTTTCTGTGGGCTCCTCTCGAGTTACGACGGGGACCCCAGGGACTGGCCCCTGTATCCTCAGGAGATGCCATTCTCAATGCGAGTTGTGAGGTACTTCTGGGGATTCCTCCCCAGTGATCATCGGGTCCTCAGTCCTCGTCTGGTGCTGAAGTTGGAGCCTGAGATTTCCTCGCTCATGCTTTCATAGGTCTTGAGGTTACTCTGAAGCCCCCAGAAGGGAATCAGGCCTCTTCTCGCCTGGAGACTTGCACAGCTTCTTTCTTCCTCAACTGCAGAGGCAGTGTCCGGCTCCCTGTAAAGTGCACAGAGCAATCTGTGGCTTGCCATCGAGGAATTCCAGGGCTGCCTCACGTGCCAGTGTGTTGGTAGTCGAGCCTCGGGGTGACAGTCGAGATATTGCAGGGCAGACCTGTTCATCTGGAGTGGACGAGGCATGTGGGCATATTGGGGACTGGTGATTGGACACCTGAGGCTCCTACCCACTCTCCTGATTCGAGGCCACCTCTTGGAATGCGATGGGAGTGCTGGAAAACGTTTCCAGATGGAGCAGGGAAAGGTCCCCTCATCTGGAGCTCAGCAGGGGAATACGGGGCTCCTCTTGAGTCACGGCGGGACTCTCAGGGTTCCTCTTGAGGGGGGACGGTTGGGGCGGGGAACTTCCTAGGTCACAACAAGGGTATGAAAGAGGTCCACGAGTGACGGGGTGAATTCCCCTGAGATATCGTTGCGGACAAGGGCCACATCTAGCCTGCAGGGAAGAAGCTTCCGTTTTTCTCGAGTTGTGAAGGGGTCCTCTCTATGACCTGGAACTCAGGGCTCCGCCCCTGTATCCTCAGGAGAGGCCATTTTCAGTGCGAGTTGTGAGGCGCCTCTGGGGATTCCTCCCCAGTCATCGCCGGGTCCTCAGTCCTCGTCTGGTGCTGAGGTCGGAACTTGAGATTTCCTCCCTCATGCTTTCATAGGTTTTGAGGTTACTCTGGAGCCCCCACAGGGTAGTCACGCCTCTTCACTCCTGGAGACTTGCTCGGCATCTTTCTTCCCCAACTGCAGCTGCAGTGTCCAGCTACCCATAAAGTGGACAAAGGGAACTGTCGCTTGCCATCGACGTATTCCAGGGCTGTCTCATGTGTCGGTGTGTTGGGAGTCGAGCCTCGGAGGGACAGTAGAGACTGTGCAGGGAAGTCATGTTCATCTGAAGTGGACAAGGCATTTGCGGGTGTTGGGGAGTGGTGATCGGACAGCTGAGGCTCCTCCCGACTCTCCTGATGCACGGCCACCACTTGGGATGCGAGGGGAGCGCCAGAAAACCTTTCCTGATGGAGCAGGGAAAGGGCCCCTCATCTGGAGCTCAGCAAGGGAAAATGGGGCTCCTCTTGAGTCTCGGCAGGACCCTCGGATTCCTCTCGAGTGGGGACTGATTAGGCCGGGAGCTTCCTAGGTCACATCAAGGGTATGAATGAGCCTTTCGAGGTCCAAGAGGGAAGGGGTGATTTCACCCGAGATGCTGCAGTGGACAAGGGACTAACCCTCCTTGCAGGGGAGAAGCTTTTGGTTTTTCTCAAGTTGAGGCGGGGTCCTCTCGAGTTACGACAGAGACCCCAGGGACCCGCTGCTGTGGCCTCAGGAGAACCCAGACTCCATGCGATTTGATAGGCACCTCTGAGGATTCCTCCACAGACATCGCCGGGTCCTCAGTCCTCGTCTGGTGCTGAGGCCAGAGCCTGTGTTTGCCTCACCCATGCTGACATAGGTCTTGGAGGTCCCCTGGAGCCCCCATAGGGGCGTCAGGCCTTGTCTCCCCTGGAGACGTTCACAGGCGGTTTCCTCCCCAACTGCAGCAACAGTGTCCTGTTCCCTGTTGAGCAGATACAGGGATCAGTGACTTGTCATCGAGGTATCCCAGAACTATCACAAGGGCTTGTGTGCCGGATTCGATCCTTGGGGTGACAGTCTAGGCAGTGCAGGGCAGTCAGGTTCATCTGGAGGGGAAGAGGCATTTGGGGGTCTTGAGGAATGGTGGCCCAATCAGGGAGACTCCTCCCGACTCTCCATGTGGGAGTACCTCCTCTTGACATGCGAGGGGAACACCGTGAAACATTTCTCGACCGAGCAGGGAAAAGGCCCCTCATCTTGAGCTCAGCAGGGGAAAACGGGGCTCCTGTTGAGTCTTGGCGGGACCCTTGGGGTTCCTCTCGAGTGGGGACGGGTGGAGTGGGGAATTTCTTGGGTCACAGCAAAGGTGTGAAGGGGCCTTTCATGGTCCAAGAGGGAAGGAATGATGTCCCTGAGATGCCGTATCGGACAAGGCGCTCTCCCAACCTGCAGGGAAGTGTCTGTTTTTTTCGAGTTGTGGAGGGGTCCTCTCAAGTTAAGACAGTGCCCCTGGGACCCACCCCTGTGGTCCCAGGAGAGGCCAGTCTCCCTGCGAGGGGCCAGGCACATCTGGGGATTCTTCCCCAGTGGCACCAAGTCCTCAGTCCCATTCTGGTGCTGAGGCCGGAGCCTGAGCTTTACTCATCCATGCCTATATAGGTCTTGGGGTACCCCAGGAGCACTCTCAGGCGAGTCAGAACTCGTCTCGCCCACAGACGTGCAAGGTCGCTTTACTCCTGGGTGAAGCAGCCGTGTCCGGCTCTCTGTCGAAAGGACAAAGGGATCTGTGGCTTGCCCTCGAGGTACCCCGGGGCAATCACACGTGCCAGTGTGTCAGCAGTCAAGTCTCGGGGAGTCAGTCGAGGCAGTGCAGGGCAGTTAGGTTCATCTGGAGTGGACGAGGCATTTGGGGTTCTTGGGGAAGATGTCGAGACACCTGAGGCTCCTCTGGACTCCTCTGGTGTGAGGGCCTCATCTTGGAATGCGAGGGGAGAGCCGGGATCCTTTCCTGATGGAGGAGGTAATGGCCCCTCATCTGGAGCATAGCATGTGAAAATGGAGCTCCTCGTGAGTCGAGGTGGGACCCTCGGCGGTCCTCTCGAGTTGGGACTTTTTTGGCGGGGTACATCTTGGGTCACAGCAATGGTGTGAAGGAGCATTTCGAGGTCCAAGAGGGAACGGGTGTTTTCTTCCGGGATGCCGCAGTGGACAAGGGCCTCACTCCACCTGCAAGGGTGAAGCTTCTGGTTTCTCTCGAGTTGTAGCGGAGTCCTCTCGAGTTACGACCGGGACCCCAAGGACCCACCTCTATGGACTCAGGAGAGGCCAGTCTCCATATGGTATGCCACAGTGTATTCCTTCCCAGTTGTCGCCGGGACCTCAGGCCTCGTTTGGTGCTGAGGCCACAGCCTGAGCTTGCCTCGTCTATGCTGACCTAGGTCTTGGGGTTCCCCTAGATCTCCCACAGGGGAGTCAGGCCTCGTCTTGCCTGGAGACGTACACGGCCGCTTTCCTCCCCAACTGTAGCAGAAGTGTCCAGCACCCCTTCGAGCAGACACAGGGATACGCCGCTGCGGATAAGGGCCACACCATGCCTGAAGGTGAGAAGCTTCCGGTTTTTCTTGAATGGCGGCAGGGTCCACTCGAGTTACGACGGGGACCCCAGGGACCCGCCCCTGTATTCTCAGGAGAGGCCAGTCTCAGTGCAAGTTGTGAAGTGTCTCTGGGGATTCCTCCCCAGTCATTGCCACGTCCTCAGCCCTCATCTGGTTCTGAGGTCGGAGCCTGAGATTTCCTCGCTCATGGATTCATAGGCCTTGAGGTTACTCTGGAGCCCCCACAGTGTAGTCAGGCCTCATCTCTCGGTACACCAGGACTGTCACATAGGCAAGTGTGCCGGAGTCGAGCCTCGGGGTTACAGTCGAGGCAGTGCAGGGCAGTCATGTTCATCTGGAGTGGACGATGCATTTACGGGTCTTGGAGAATGGTGGCCCAATCTGTGAGACTCCTTCTGACTCTCCAGGTGTGAGCACCTCCTCTTGGGATGTAAGGGAAACATCGCAAAACCTTTCCAGATGTAGCAGGAAAAGGCCCCTCATCTGGAACTCAGCAGGGGTAAACGGGGCTCCGCTTGAGTCTTGGCGGGACCCTCGGGGTTCCCCTCGAGTGGGGATGGGTGGGGAGTGGAACTTCTTGGGTCACAGCATGGGTGTCAAGGAGCATTTCGAGGTCCACGAGGGACGAGGTGAATTCTTCTGAGATGTCGCCGCGCAAATGGGCCACACCACGCCTGTAGTGGGGGAGCTTCTGGTTTTCCTCGAGTTGCAGTGGGGTCCTCTGGAGTTACAACAGAGACCCCAGGGACCCGCAACTGTATCCTCAGGAGAGGCCATTCTCAGTGCGAGGTGCGAGGCGCCTCTGGGGATTCCTCCCCAGTCGTCGCTGGGTCCTCAGTCCTCATCTGGTGCTGAGGTCAGAGCCTGAGATTTCCTTGCTCATGCTTTCATAGGTCTTGAGGTTACTCTGGAGCCCCCACAGGGGAATCAGGCCTCATCTCGCCTGGAGACTTGCACGACCTCTTTCTTCCTCAGCTGCAGTGGCAGGGTCTGGTTCCCCGTCAAGTGGACACANCGGACAAGGGCCTCACTCCGCCTGCAAGGGTGAAGCTTCTGGTTTTTCTCGAGTTGTGGCGGGGTCCTCTTGAGTTACGACAGGGAGCACAGGGATCCGCCCTTATGGCCCCAGGATAGGCCAGTCTCCATGTGAGTTGCACAGCACATCTGGGGATTCCTCCCCAGTGGCGCCAAGTCCTCAGACCCCTTCTGGTGCTGAGGATGCAGACTGAGATTGCCTCGCCCTTGCTGACATTTGGATTGGGCTTCCACTGGAGCCCGCAGAGGGGAGTCAGGCCTCGTCTCGACTGGAGACGTGCACAGCGGGCCCCTTGGGGTTCCTCTCGAGTGGGGACGGGTGGAGCGGGAAACTCCTTGAGTCACAGCAAGGGTGTGAAGGAGCCTTTTGAGGTCCACAAGGGACGGGGTAAATTCCCCTGAGATACCATTGCAGACAAGGGCCACACCACGCCTGCAGGAGAGAAGCTTCTGGTTTTTCTCGAGTTTCTGTGGGCTCCTCTCGAGTTACGACGGGGACCCCAGGGACTGGCCCCTGTATCCTCAGGAGATGCCATTCTCAATGCGAGTTGTGAGGTGCTTCTGGGGATTCCTCCCCAGTGATCATCGGGTCCTCAGTCCTCGTCTGGTGCTGAAGTTGGAGCCTGAGATTTCCTCGCTCATGCTTTCATAGGTCTTGAGGTTACTCTGAAGCCCCCAGAAGGGAATCAGGCCTCTTCTCGCCTGGAGACTTGCACAGCTTCTTTCTTCCTCAACTGCAGAGGCAGTGTCCGGCTCCCTGTAAAGTGCACAGAGCAATCTGTGGCTTGCCATCGAGGAATTCCAGGGCTGCCTCACGTGCCAGTGTGTTGGTAGTCGAGCCTCGGGGTGACAGTCGAGATATTGCAGGGCAGACCTGTTCATCTGGAGTGGACGAGGCATGTGGGCATATTGGGGACTGGTGATTGGACACCTGAGGCTCCTACCCACTCTCCTGATTCGAGGCCACCTCTTGGAATGCGATGGGAGTGCTGGAAAACGTTTCCAGATGGAGCAGGGAAAGGTCCCCTCATCTGGAGCTCAGCAGGGGAATACGGGGCTCCTCTTGAGTCACGGCGGGACTCTCAGGGTTCCTCTTGAGGGGGGACGGTTGGGGCGGGGAACTTCCTAGGTCACAACAAGGGTATGAAAGAGGTCCACGAGTGACGGGGTGAATTCCCCTGAGATATCGTTGCGGACAAGGGCCACATCTAGCCTGCAGGGAAGAAGCTTCCGTTTTTCTCGAGTTGTGAAGGGGTCCTCTCTATGACCTGGAACTCAGGGCTCCGCCCCTGTATCCTCAGGAGAGGCCATTTTCAGTGCGAGTTGTGAGGCGCCTCTGGGGATTCCTCCCCAGTCATCGCCGGGTCCTCAGTCCTCGTCTGGTGCTGAGGTCGGAACTTGAGATTTCCTCCCTCATGCTTTCATAGGTTTTGAGGTTACTCTGGAGCCCCCACAGGGTAGTCACGCCTCTTCACTCCTGGAGACTTGCTCGGCATCTTTCTTCCCCAACTGCAGCTGCAGTGTCCAGCTACCCATAAAGTGGACAAAGGGAACTGTCGCTTGCCATCGACGTATTCCAGGGCTGTCTCATGTGTCGGTGTGTTGGGAGTCGAGCCTCGGAGGGACAGTAGAGACTGTGCAGGGAAGTCATGTTCATCTGAAGTGGACAAGGCATTTGCGGGTGTTGGGGAGTGGTGATCGGACAGCTGAGGCTCCTCCCGACTCTCCTGATGCACGGCCACCACTTGGGATGCGAGGGGAGCGCCAGAAAACCTTTCCTGATGGAGCAGGGAAAGGGCCCCTCATCTGGAGCTCAGCAAGGGAAAATGGGGCTCCTCTTGAGTCTCGGCAGGACCCTCGGATTCCTCTCGAGTGGGGACTGATTAGGCCGGGAGCTTCCTAGGTCACATCAAGGGTATGAATGAGCCTTTCGAGGTCCAAGAGGGAAGGGGTGATTTCACCCGAGATGCTGCAGTGGACAAGGGACTAACCCTCCTTGCAGGGGAGAAGCTTTTGGTTTTTCTCAAGTTGAGGCGGGGTCCTCTCGAGTTACGACAGAGACCCCAGGGACCCGCTGCTGTGGCCTCAGGAGAACCCAGACTCCATGCGATTTGATAGGCACCTCTGAGGATTCCTCCACAGACATCGCCGGGTCCTCAGTCCTCGTCTGGTGCTGAGGCCAGAGCCTGTGTTTGCCTCACCCATGCTGACATAGGTCTTGGAGGTCCCCTGGAGCCCCCATAGGGGCGTCAGGCCTTGTCTCCCCTGGAGACGTTCACAGGCGGTTTCCTCCCCAACTGCAGCAACAGTGTCCTGTTCCCTGTTGAGCAGATACAGGGATCAGTGACTTGTCATCGAGGTATCCCAGAACTATCACAAGGGCTTGTGTGCCGGATTCGATCCTTGGGGTGACAGTCTAGGCAGTGCAGGGCAGTCAGGTTCATCTGGAGGGGAAGAGGCATTTGGGGGTCTTGAGGAATGGTGGCCCAATCAGGGAGACTCCTCCCGACTCTCCATGTGGGAGTACCTCCTCTTGACATGCGAGGGGAACACCGTGAAACATTTCTCGACCGAGCAGGGAAAAGGCCCCTCATCTTGAGCTCAGCAGGGGAAAACGGGGCTCCTGTTGAGTCTTGGCGGGACCCTTGGGGTTCCTCTCGAGTGGGGACGGGTGGAGTGGGGAATTTCTTGGGTCACAGCAAAGGTGTGAAGGGGCCTTTCATGGTCCAAGAGGGAAGGAATGATGTCCCTGAGATGCCGTATCGGACAAGGCGCTCTCCCAACCTGCAGGGAAGTGTCTGTTTTTTTCGAGTTGTGGAGGGGTCCTCTCAAGTTAAGACAGTGCCCCTGGGACCCACCCCTGTGGTCCCAGGAGAGGCCAGTCTCCCTGCGAGGGGCCAGGCACATCTGGGGATTCTTCCCCAGTGGCACCAAGTCCTCAGTCCCATTCTGGTGCTGAGGCCGGAGCCTGAGCTTTACTCATCCATGCCTATATAGGTCTTGGGGTACCCCAGGAGAACTCTCAGGCGAGTCAGAACTCGTCTCGCCCACAGACGTGCAAGGTCGCTTTACTCCTGGGTGAAGCAGCCGTGTCCGGCTCTCTGTCGAAAGGACAAAGGGATCTGTGGCTTGCCCTCGAGGTACCCCGGGGCAATCACACGTGCCAGTGTGTCAGCAGTCAAGTCTCGGGGAGTCAGTCGAGGCAGTGCAGGGCAGTTAGGTTCATCTGGAGTGGACGAGGCATTTGGGGTTCTTGGGGAAGATGTCGAGACACCTGAGGCTCCTCTGGACTCCTCTGGTGTGAGGGCCTCATCTTGGAATGCGAGGGGAGAGCCGGGATCCTTTCCTGATGGAGGAGGTAATGGCCCCTCATCTGGAGCATAGCATGTGAAAATGGAGCTCCTCGTGAGTCGAGGTGGGACCCTCGGCGGTCCTCTCGAGTTGGGACTTTTTTGGCGGGGTACATCTTGGGTCACAGCAATGGTGTGAAGGAGCATTTCGAGGTCCAAGAGGGAACGGGTGTTTTCTTCCGGGATGCCGCAGTGGACAAGGGCCTCACTCCACCTGCAAGGGTGAAGCTTCTGGTTTCTCTCGAGTTGTAGCGGAGTCCTCTCGAGTTACGACCGGGACCCCAAGGACCCACCTCTATGGACTCAGGAGAGGCCAGTCTCCATATGGTATGCCACAGTGTATTCCTTCCCAGTTGTCGCCGGGACCTCAGGCCTCGTTTGGTGCTGAGGCCACAGCCTGAGCTTGCCTCGTCTATGCTGACCTAGGTCTTGGGGTTCCCCTAGATCTCCCACAGGGGAGTCAGGCCTCGTCTTGCCTGGAGACGTACACGGCCGCTTTCCTCCCCAACTGTAGCAGAAGTGTCCAGCACCCCTTCGAGCAGACACAGGGATACGCCGCTGCGGATAAGGGCCACACCATGCCTGAAGGTGAGAAGCTTCCGGTTTTTCTTGAATGGCGGCAGGGTCCACTCGAGTTACGACGGGGACCCCAGGGACCCGCCCCTGTATTCTCAGGAGAGGCCAGTCTCAGTGCAAGTTGTGAAGTGTCTCTGGGGATTCCTCCCCAGTCATTGCCACGTCCTCAGCCCTCATCTGGTTCTGAGGTCGGAGCCTGAGATTTCCTCGCTCATGGATTCATAGGCCTTGAGGTTACTCTGGAGCCCCCACAGTGTAGTCAGGCCTCATCTCTCGGTACACCAGGACTGTCACATAGGCAAGTGTGCCGGAGTCGAGCCTCGGGGTTACAGTCGAGGCAGTGCAGGGCAGTCATGTTCATCTGGAGTGGACGATGCATTTACGGGTCTTGGAGAATGGTGGCCCAATCTGTGAGACTCCTTCTGACTCTCCAGGTGTGAGCACCTCCTCTTGGGATGTAAGGGAAACATCGCAAAACCTTTCCAGATGTAGCAGGAAAAGGCCCCTCATCTGGAACTCAGCAGGGGTAAACGGGGCTCCGCTTGAGTCTTGGCGGGACCCTCGGGGTTCCCCTCGAGTGGGGATGGGTGGGGAGTGGAACTTCTTGGGTCACAGCATGGGTGTCAAGGAGCATTTCGAGGTCCACGAGGGACGAGGTGAATTCTTCTGAGATGTCGCCGCGCAAATGGGCCACACCACGCCTGTAGTGGGGGAGCTTCTGGTTTTCCTCGAGTTGCAGTGGGGTCCTCTGGAGTTACAACAGAGACCCCAGGGACCCGCAACTGTATCCTCAGGAGAGGCCATTCTCAGTGCGAGGTGCGAGGCGCCTCTGGGGATTCCTCCCCAGTCGTCGCTGGGTCCTCAGTCCTCATCTGGTGCTGAGGTCAGAGCCTGAGATTTCCTTGCTCATGCTTTCATAGGTCTTGAGGTTACTCTGGAGCCCCCACAGGGGAATCAGGCCTCATCTCGCCTGGAGACTTGCACGACCTCTTTCTTCCTCAGCTGCAGTGGCAGGGTCTGGTTCCCCGTCAAGTGGACACAGGGATCTGTGGCTTGTCACATGTGCCAGTGTGTCGGGATTTGAGCCTCGGGGTAACAGTCGAGACAGTGCAGGGCAGTCAGGTTCATCTGGAGTGGACGAGGCATTTGGAGATCTTGGGGAGTGGTGGTCAGACATCTGAGGCTCCTCCCGACACTCCTGATGCAACGCCAACTCTTGGGATGCGAGGGGAGCTCCGGAAACCTTTCTCAAATGAGCAGGGAAAGGGCCCCTCATCTAAAGCTCAGCAGGGGGAAACAGGGCTCCTCTTGAGTCATGGCGGGACCCTCGGGGTTCCTCTCGAGTGGGGACAGATCTAGCAGGGAACTTCCTAGGTCACAACATGAGTATGAAGGAGCCTTTCGAGGTCAAAGAGGGCAAGGGTGATTTCCCCCAAGATGCTGCAGCAGACAAGGGACTAACCCTCCCTGCATGGGAGAAGCTTCTGGTTGTTCTCGAGTTGCGGCGGGGTCCTCTCGAGTCATGGTGGGGCACCAGGGACCCGCCCCTGTATCCTCAGGAGAGGCCATTCTCAGTGCGACTTGCCAGGCACCTCTTGGGATTCCTCTCCAGTCGTCGCCTGGTCCTCAGTCCTTGTCTGGGGCTGAGGCCAGAGCCTGTGCTTGCCTCGCCCATGATGAAATAGGTCTTGGTGTTCCCCTGCAGCCCCCACAGCGGTGTCAGGCCTCGTCTCGCCTGGAGACTTGCACAGCCAGTTTCCTCTCCAACTGCAGCAACAGAGTCCGGGTCCCGGTCGATCGGATACAGGGATCAGTGGCTTGCTCTTGAGGTACCCCAGGGCTATAACATGTGCCAGTGTTCCGGAGTCGAGCCTCAGGGTGACAGTCGAGCGAGTGCACGGGACTCAGGTTCATCTGGAGTGGATCAGGCATTTCGGGGTGTTGGGGAAATGTGAACCGATGACTGAGGCTCCTCTGCACTCGCCTGGTGTGAGGGCCTCCTCTTGGGTTGCGAGGGGAGGGCCGGGAACCCTTTCCAGATGGAGCAGGTAAAGGGCCCCTCATCTGGAGCTGAGCACGGGAAAATGGAGCTCCTCTTTAGTCGCAGCGGGACGCTCGGGGTTTCTCTAGAGTGGGGAAGGGTGGGGCGGGGAACTTCTTGGGTCACAGCAAGTGTGTGAAGGATCATTTCTTGATCCAATAGGGAATGGGTGTTTTCCTCTGGGACGCCGCAACGGACAATGGCCTCACTCCGCCTGCAAGGGAGAAGCTTCTGGTTTTCCTCGAGTTGTGGAGGGGTCCTCTCGAGTTACGATGGGGACCACCGGGATCCACCCCTGTGGCACCAGGATAGGCCAGTCTCCATGCAAGGGGCGAGGCAACTCTGGGGATTCCTCCACAGTGGCGCCATGTCCTCAGACCCCTTGTGGCTGGAGCCTGAGATTGCCTCGCCAATGTTGATATTAGTCTTGGGCTTCCCCTGGAGTCCTCGTAGGGGAGTCAGGCCTCGTCTCGACTGGAGACATGCAAGGCCGCTTTCCTCCCCAACTGCAGTAACAGTGTCCGGGTCCCTGTCTAGTGGATACAGGTATCTATCGCTTGGGCTCGAGGTACCCTAGAGCTGTCACATGTACCAGTGTGCTGCAGTCGATCCTCGGGGTTACAGTCGAGGCAGTGCAGGACAGTCAGGTTCATCTGAATTGGACGAGGCATTTGGGGTCTTGGGGAATGGTGACGCAACCTGTGAGATTTCTCCCGACTCTCCAATTGCGAGCACCTCCTCTTGGTATGTGAGGGGAACACCGTGAAACCTTTCCCGACGGAGCAGGGAAAGGGCCCCTCATCTGGAGCTCAGCAGGGGACAATGGGGCTCCTCTTGACTCTTGGCGGGACCCTTGGGGTTCCTCTTGAGTGGGGACATGTGGGCCTGGGAACTTCTTGGGTCTCAGCAAGGGTGTGAAGGAGCCTTTCCAGGTCCAAGAGGGACGGGCTGAATTCCCCCATGACCCTGCAGCGGACAAGGGCCTCACACCACCGGCAGTGGAGAAGCTTCTTTTTTTTCTTGAGTTGCCCCGGGGTCATCTAGAGTGGTAACTGGGACCCCAGGGACTTGCCTCTGTGCCCTGAGGAGAGGCCAGTCTCTGTGCATGTTGCAAGGCTCCTCTGGGGATTCCTCCACAGTCGTCGTCGGGTTCTCAGTCCTCAACTAGTGCTGAGGCCGGAGCCTGAGCTATTCCTCGTCATGCTGACATAGGTCTTGGGGTGCCCCTGGAGCCCCCTCAGGGGAGTCAGGCCTCGTCTCGCCCATAAACGTGCAGGGCCGCTTTTCTCCAGGGTGCAGCAGCCTTGTAGGGCTCTCCTTCGAGTTCACAAAGGGATCTGTGTCTTGCACTAGAGGTACCCCAGGGCTATCACACGTGCAAGGTGTCTGCAGTCGAGCCTCGGGGAGGAAGTAGAGGCAGTGCAGGGCAGTTAGGTTCATCTGGAGTGGACGAGGCATTTGGGGTTCTTGGGGAAAAGTGACCAGAGGTCTGAGGCTCCTGTGGACTCGCTTGGTGTGAGGGCCTCCTCTTGGGATGCGAGGCGAACACCGCAAATCCATTCCCAATAGAGCAGGGAAAAGGCCCCTCACCTGGAGCTCAGCAGGGGAAAACGGGGCTGCTCTTGAGTCTTGGCAGGACCCTCGAGGTTCCTCTCGAGGGGGGACGAGTGGGGCGGGGAATTTCTTGAGTCACAGCAAGGGTGTGAAGGAGCCTTTCGAAGTCCAGGAGGGACCGGGTGAATTCCCCTGAGTTGCAGCCAGGGACAATGACCACATCACGTCTGCAGTGGAGAAGCTTCCGGTTTTTTTCAAGTTTTGGTGGGGTCCTATCGAGTGACAATGGGGACCCCAGGGACCCTCCCCTGTATCCACAGGAGGGGCCATTCTCAGTGCGAGTTGCAAGGCGCCTCTGGGGATTCCTCCCCAGTCATCGCTGGGTACTCAGTCCTAGTCTGGTGCTGAGGTCAGAGCCTGAGATTTCCTCGCTCATGCTTTCATAGGCCTTGAGGACACTCTGGAGCCCCCATAGGGGAGTTAGGTCTGTTCTCGCCTGGAGACTTGCACAGCCTCTTTCTTCCCCAACTGCAGAGGCAGTGACCGGATCCCCGGCAAGGGGACACAGCGATCTGTGGCTTGCCATCGAGGTACCCCAGGGCTGTCTCACGCGCCAGAGTGTCAGGAGTCGAGCTTCGGGGTAACAGGCAAAACATTTCAGGGCAGTCATGTTCATCTGGAGTGGACGAGGCATTTGGGGAGCTTGGGGAGTGGTGGTCAGACACCTGAGGCTCCTCCCAACTCTTCTGAAGCGAGGCCACCCCTTGGGATGAGAGGGGAACACCGCAAAACCTTTCTGACTAATCAGGGAAGGGCCCTTCATCTGGAGCTCAGCAGGGGAAAACGGGGTTCCTCTTGATTCACGACAGGACCCTTGGGGTTCCTCTCCAGTGGGGACGGTTGAAGCGGGGAACTTCCTAGGTCACAAGAAGATATGAAGGAGCCTTTCGAGGTCCAAGATGGAAGGGGTGATTTCACCTGAGATGCCGCCATGGGCAAGGGATTCACCCGCCCTGCAGGGGAGTAGATTCCGGTATTTCTCGAGTTGCGGCGGGGTCCTCTCAGGTTATGATGGGGACCCCAGGGACCTGCCGCTGTATCCTCAGGAGAGACCATTCTCAGTGCGAGTTGCGAGGCGCCTCTGGGGATTCCTCCCCAGACGTCGCCAGATCTTCAGTCCTCGTCTGGTGCTGAGGCCAGAGCCTGTGCTTGCCTCGCCCATGCTGACATAGGTCTTGGGTTCCCCTGGAGCCCCCACAGTGGAGTCAGGCCTCGTCTCGACTGGAGACTTGCTCAGACGCTTTCCTCCCACACTGAAGCAACAGTGTCCGGGTCCCTATCGAGCAGATACAGGGATCAGTGTCTTGCCCTCGAGGTACCCCAGGGCTATCACCAGGGCCAGTGTGCCAGAGCCGAGCCTCGGGGTGAAAGTCGAGGCAGTGCAGGGCAGTTAGGTTCATCTGGATTGGACGAGGCATTTGGGGATCTTGGGGAATGGTGGTTCAAGCAGTGAGATTCCTCCCGACTCTCCAGGTGGGAGCGCCTTCTCTTGACATGCGAGGAGAACACCGTGAAACCTTTCCCGTCAGAACAGGGAAAGAGCCCCTCATCCTGAGCTCAGCAGGGGAAAACGGGGCTCCTCTTGAGTCTTGGCGGGACCCTCGGGGTTCCTCTCGAGTGGGGACGAGTGGGGAGGGGAACTTCTTGGGTCACAGCAAGGGTGTGAAGGGGCCGTTCGTGGTCCAAGAGGGAAGGAGTGATGTCCCCGAGATGTCCCATCGGACAAGGGCCTCTCTCCACCTGCAGGGAAGTGTCTGGGTATTTTTGAGTTGCGGAGGGGTCCTCTCAAGTTACGACAGTGCCCCTGGGACCAATCCCTGTGGCCCCAGAAGAGGCCAGTCTCCGTGCGAGGGGCCAGGCACATCTGGGCATTCTTCCCTAGTGACGCCAAGTCCTCAGTCCCATTCTGGTGCTGAGGCCAGAGCCTGTGCTTTCCTCACCCGTGTCTACGTAGGTCTTGGGTTTCCCCTGGAGCCCCCTCAGTGGAGTCAGGCCTCGTCTTGCCCATAGATGTGCAGGCCCGATTCACTCCAGTGTGCTGCGGCCATGTCCGGCTCTCTGTTGAATGCACAACGGGATCTGTGTCTTGCGCTCGAGGTACCCCAGGGCAATAACACAT
The DNA here is from genome assembly GCA_006410735.1 of Raphicerus campestris. NCBI lineage: Eukaryota > Metazoa > Chordata > Mammalia > Artiodactyla > Bovidae > Raphicerus > Raphicerus campestris. The sequence goes on along the minus strand of SJYW01045516.1, from coordinate 46,077 downwards.
GCCAGTGTGTCGGCAGTCGAGTCTCTGGGAGGCATTCAAGAGAGCACAGGGCAGTTAGGTTCATCTGGAGTGTACGAGGCATTTGGGGTTCTTGGGGAAAGGTGACCAGACACATGAGGCTCCTCTGGACTCGCCTGGTGTGAGGGCCTCCTCTTGGGATGCGAGGGGAGAGCCGGGATCCTTTCCTGATGGAGGAGGTAAAGGCCCCTCATCTGGAGCTGAACATGTGAAAATGGAGCTCCTCTTGAGTCACGGCGGGACCCTCAGCGGTCCTCTCGAGTTGGGACGTGTTTGGTGGGCAACTACTTGGGTCACAGCAATGGTGTGAAGGAGCATTTCGAGGTCCAAGAGGGAACGGGTGATTTCCCCCCGGACGCCGCATTGGACAAGGGCCTCACTCTGCCTGCAAGGGAGAAGCTTCTGGATTCTCTCAAGATGTGGCGGGGTCCTCTCTAGTTACAACCGGAACCCCAGGGACCCACCTCTGTGGCCTCAGGAGAAGCCAGTCTCCGTAAGAGTTGCCACTGGGTATTCCTCCCCAGTCGTCGCCGGTTCCCCAGGCCTCATCTGGTGCTGAGGCCACAGTGTGAGCTTGCTTCGCTCATGCTGACGTAGGTCTTGGGGTTCCCCTGAAGTTCCCACAGAGGAGTCAGGCCTCGTCTCGCCTGGAGACGTACACGGCCACTTTCCTCCCCAACTGCAGCAGAAGTGTCCAGCACACCTTTGAGCAGACACAGGGATACGCCGCTGCGGATAAGGGCCACTCCACGCCTGAAGGGGAGAAGCTTCTGGTATTTCTCGATTTGCGGCGGGGTCCTCTCGAGTTATGACGAGGACCCCAGGGACCCGCCACTGTATTCTCAGGAGAGGCCAGTCTCACTGCGAGTTGCAAGGCCTCTCTGGGTACTCCTCCCCAGTCANGAATGGTGGTTCAAGCAGTGAGATTCCTCCCGACTCTCCAGGTGGGAGCGCCTTCTCTTGACATGCGAGGAGAACACCGTGAAACCTTTCCCGTCAGAACAGGGAAAGAGCCCCTCATCCTGAGCTCAGCAGGGGAAAACGGGGCTCCTCTTGAGTCTTGGCGGGACCCTCGGGGTTCCTCTCGAGTGGGGACGAGTGGGGAGGGGAACTTCTTGGGTCACAGCAAGGGTGTGAAGGGGCCGTTCGTGGTCCAAGAGGGAAGGAGTGATGTCCCCGAGATGTCCCATCGGACAAGGGCCTCTCTCCACCTGCAGGGAAGTGTCTGGGTATTTTTGAGTTGCGGAGGGGTCCTCTCAAGTTACGACAGTGCCCCTGGGACCAATCCCTGTGGCCCCAGAAGAGGCCAGTCTCCGTGCGAGGGGCCAGGCACATCTGGGCATTCTTCCCTAGTGACGCCAAGTCCTCAGTCCCATTCTGGTGCTGAGGCCAGAGCCTGTGCTTTCCTCACCCGTGTCTACGTAGGTCTTGGGTTTCCCCTGGAGCCCCCTCAGTGGAGTCAGGCCTCGTCTTGCCCATAGATGTGCAGGCCCGATTCACTCCAGTGTGCTGCGGCCATGTCCGGCTCTCTGTTGAATGCACAACGGGATCTGTGTCTTGCGCTCGAGGTACCCCAGGGCAATAACACATGCCAGTGTGTCGGCAGTCGAGTCTCTGGGAGGCATTCAAGAGAGCACAGGGCAGTTAGGTTCATCTGGAGTGTACGAGGCATTTGGGGTTCTTGGGGAAAGGTGACCAGACACATGAGGCTCCTCTGGACTCGCCTGGTGTGAGGGCCTCCTCTTGGGATGCGAGGGGAGAGCCGGGATCCTTTCCTGATGGAGGAGGTAAAGGCCCCTCATCTGGAGCTGAACATGTGAAAATGGAGCTCCTCTTGAGTCACGGCGGGACCCTCAGCGGTCCTCTCGAGTTGGGACGTGTTTGGTGGGCAACTACTTGGGTCACAGCAATGGTGTGAAGGAGCATTTCGAGGTCCAAGAGGGAACGGGTGATTTCCCCCCGGACGCCGCATTGGACAAGGGCCTCACTCTGCCTGCAAGGGAGAAGCTTCTGGATTCTCTCAAGATGTGGCGGGGTCCTCTCTAGTTACAACCGGAACCCCAGGGACCCACCTCTGTGGCCTCAGGAGAAGCCAGTCTCCGTAAGAGTTGCCACTGGGTATTCCTCCCCAGTCGTCGCCGGTTCCCCAGGCCTCATCTGGTGCTGAGGCCACAGTGTGAGCTTGCCTCGCTCATGCTGACGTAGGTCTTGGGGTTCCCCTGAAGTTCCCACAGAGGAGTCAGGCCTCGTCTCGCCTGGAGACGTACACGGCCGCTTTCCTCCCCAACTGCAGCAGAAGTGTCCAGCACACCTTTGAGCAGACACAGGGATACGCCGCTGCGGATAAGGGCCACTCCACGCCTGAAGGGGAGAAGCTTCTGGTATTTCTCGATTTGCGGCGGGGTCCTCTCGAGTTATGACGAGGACCCCAGGGACCCGCCACTGTATTCTCAGGAGAGGCCAGTCTCACTGCGAGTTGCAAGGCCTCTCTGGGTACTCCTCCCCAGTCATCGCCAGGTCCTCAGTCCTCATCTGGTGCTGAGGTCGGAGCCTGAGATTTCCTCGCTCATGGTTTCATAAGCCTTGAGGTTACCCTGGAGCCCCCAAAGGTTAGTCACGCTTCGTCTCGCCTGGAGACTTGCAGGGTCTCTTTCTTCCCCAACTGCAGCAACAGTGTCAGGGTCCCTGAAGACCGTATACAGGGATCTATTGTTTGCCCTCGAGGTACACCAGGGCTGTCACATATGCAAGTGTGCCGGAGTCGAGCCTCGGGCTTACAGTCGAGGCAGTGCAGGGCAGTCAGGTTCATCTAGAGTGGAAGAGGCATTTGGGGGTCTTGGAGTATGGTGGCACAATTAGTGAGACTCCTCCCAACCCTCCAGATGTGAGCACCTCGTCTTGGGGTGCGAGGGGAACACCGCGAATCCATTCTCGATGGAGTAGGGAAAAGTCCCCTCATCTGGAGCTCAGCAGGTGTAAACGGGGCTGATCTTGAGTCTTGGTGGGACCCTCGAGGTTCCTCTTGACTGGGGGCGGGTGGGGCGGGGAATTTCTTGAATCACAGCAAGATTGTGAAGAAGCCTTTCGAAGTTCACGGGGGACCGGGTGAATTCCCCTGAGATGCAGTCACGGAGAAGGGCCAGGCATGTCTGCAGTGGAGAAGCTTCCGGTTTTTTCGAGTTTTGGTGGGGTCCTCTCGAGTGAAGACGGGGACCCCAGGGATCCGCCCCTGTATCCTCAGGAGAGGCCATTCTCAGTGCGAGTTGCGAGGCGCCTCTGGGGATTCCTCCCCAGTCGTTGCCTTGTACTCAGTACTATTCTGGTGCTGAGGTCGGAGCCTGAGATTTCCTCTCTCATGCTTTCATAGGTCTTGAGGATACTCTGGAGCCCCCATAGGGGAGTCAGGCCTCATCTCGCCTGGAGACTTGCACAGCCTCTTTCTTCCCCAACTGCAGTGGCAGTGACCCGGCTCCCCATCAAGGGGACACAGCGATCTGTGGCTTGTCATCGATGTACCCCAGGGCTGTCTCACGCGCCAGTGTCGGGAATCGAGCCTCGGGGTAACAGTCGAAAGAGTGCAGAGCAGTCAGGTTCATCTGTAGAGGACGAGGCATTTGGGGAGCTTGGGGAGTGGTGGTCAGACACCTGAGGCTCCTCCCAACTCTCCTGATACGAGGCCACCCCTTGGGATTAGAAGGGAACACCGCGAAACCTTTCTGACGAATCAGGGAAGGGCCCCTCATCTGGAGCTCAGCAGGGGAAAACAGGGTTCCTCTTGAGTCACGACAGGACCCTTGGGGTTCCTCTCCAGTGGGGACGGTAGGGGCGGCGAAATTCCTAGGTCACAATGAGGGTATGAAGGAGTCTTTCGTGGTCCAAGAGGGAAGGGGTGATTTCACCTGAGATGCCACCATGGACAAGGGACTCACCCTCCCTGCAGGGGAGTAGCTTCCGGTATTTCTCGAGTTGCGGCGGGGTCCACTTAAGTTACGACGGGGACCCCAGGGACCTGCTGCTGTATCCTCAGGAGAGGCCATTCTCAGTGCAAGTTGCGAGGCGCCTCTGGAGATTCCTCCCCAGACGTCGCCAGGTCTTCAGTCCTCTTCTGATGCTTAGGCCAGAGCCTGTGTTTGCCTCGCTCATGCTGACATGGGTCTTGGGGTTCCCCTGGAGCCCCCAAAGTGGAGACAGGCTTCATCTCGACTGGAGACTGGCTCAGCAACTTTCCTCCCACACTGAAGCAACAGTGTCCGGGTCCCTATCGAGTGGATACAGGGATCAGTGTGTTGCCCTCGAGGTACCCCAGGGCTGTCACACGTGCGAGTGTGCCGAGGTCGAGCCTCAGGGTGACTGCCGAGGCAGTGCAGGGCAGTCAGATTCATTTGGAGTGGACGAGGCATTTGGGGGTCTTGAGGAAAGGTGGCCCAAACTGTGAGACTCCTCCCTACTCTCCAGGTGCGAGCACCTTCTCTTGATATGCGAGTGGCGAGCCAGGAAACCTTTCCTGAAGGAGCAGGGAAAGGGCCCCTCATCTGGAGCTGAGCATGGGAAAATAGAGCTCCTGTTGAGTCGCGGCGGGATCCTCGGGGTTCGTCTCGAGTGCGCACGGGTGGGGCAGGGAACTTCCTGGGTCACAGAAAGGGTGTGAATGTGCATTTACAGGTCCATGAGGAAATGGTGATTTCCACCCAGGACACCGCAGCGGACAAAGGCCTCACTCCGCCTGCAAGGGAGAAGCTTCTGGTTTTCTCGAGATGCAGCGGGGTCCTCTTGAGTTATGACGGGGACCACAGGGATCCACCCCTGTGGCCCCAGGATAGGCCAGTCTCTGGGCGAGGGTAGAGCACATCTGGGGATTCCTCCCCAGTGGTGCCAGGTCCTCAGACCTCTTCTGATGCTGAAGCTGGAGCCTGAGATTGCCTCGCCCGTGCTGACATTTGTCTTGGGCTTCCCCTGGAGCTCGCACAGGGGAGTTGGGCTTCATCTCGACTGGAGACCTGCACGGCCGCTTTCTTCCCCAACTACAGAAAAAGTGCCCGGGTCCCTGTCTAGCGCATACAGGTTCCTATGGCTTGCGCTCAAGGTACCCCAAGTCTGTCACAAGTGCCAGTGTGCAAAAGTGGAGCCTCGGGGTTAGAGTCGAGGCAGTGCAGGGTAGTTAGGTTCATCCGGAGTGGACAAATCATTTGGGGACCTTGTGGAGTGCTGGTCAGACACCTGAGGCTCCTCCCGACTCTCCTGATGCAAGGCCACCTCTTGGGATGCGAGGTGAACACTGTGAAACCTTTCCCGATGGAGCAGGCAAAGGGCCTCTCATCTGGAGTTCAGCAGGGGAAAACGGGGCTCCTCCTGAGTCGCGGGGGGATGCCCGGTGTTCCTCTCCAGTGGGGACGGTTTCTGCGGGGTACTTCCTAGGTCACAACAAGGGTATGAAGGAGCCTTTAGAGGTCCAAGAGGGAAGGGGTCATTTCCCTGAGATGCTGCAATGGACAAGGGACTCACCCTTCCTGCAGGGGATAAGCTTCTGGTTTTTCTCAGGGTGCAGCAGGGACCTCTCGATTCATGAAGGGGACCCCAGACACCTGCTGCTGTGGCCTCAGGAGATGCCAGTCTCTGTGCGAGATGCGAGGCACCTCTGGGGATTCCTCCCCAGACGTCACCGTGTCCTCAGTCCTCGTTTGGTGCTGAGGCCGGAGCCTGTGCTTGCCTCGCCCATGCTGACATAGGTCTTGGGGTTCCCCTGGAGCCCCCACAGGGGAGTCAGGCCTCATCTCACCTGGAGACGTGCACAGCCGCTTTCCTCCCAAACTGCAGGAACAGTGTCCGTGTCCCTGTCCAGTGGATACAGGGATCAATGGCTTGCTCTCGAGCTACACCAGGGCTATCACACGTGTCAGTGCGCTGGAGTCGAGCCTCAGGGTGACAATCGAGGCAGTGCAGGGCAGTCAGGTTCATCTGGAGTGGACGAGGCATTTGGGTGTTTTGGGGAATGGTGGCCCAAGCAGGGAGACTCCTCCCAACTCTCCAGGTGGGAGCACCTCCTCTTGACATGTGAGGGGACCAACAGGAAACCTTTCCCATCGGAGCAGGGAAACGGCCCCTCATCTTGAGCTCAGCAGGGGAAAACGTGGCTCCTCTTGAGTCTTGGCAGGACCCTCGAGGTTCCTCTCCAGTGGGGCGTGTGGGGCGGGGAACTTCTTGGGTCACAGCAAGGGTGTGAAGGGGCCTTTCATGGTCCAAGAGGGAAGGGGTGAAGTCCCCGAGGTGCCGCATCAGACAATGGCCTCTCCCCGCCTGCAGGGAAGTGTCTGGTTTTTTTCAAGTTGCGGAGGTTTCCTCTCAAGTTATGACAGTGCCCCTGGGACCCACCCCTGTGGCCCCAGGAGAGGCCTGTCTCCGTGCGAGGGGCCAGGCACATCTGGGGATTCTTCCCCAGTGACGCCAAGTCCTCTGTCCCATTCTGGTGCTGAGGCCAGATCGTGAGGTTTCCTCCCCCTTGCCTACGTAGGTCTTGAGGTTCCCCTGGAGCCCCCTCGGGGGAGTCAGACCTCATCTCGCCCAAAGACGTGCAGGGCCGCTTTACTCCAGGGTGCAGCAGCCGTGTCCGGCAAACTGTCGAATGGACAAAGGGATCTGTGTCTTGCGCTCGAGGTACCCCAGGGCAATCACACTTGCCTGTGTGTCAGTAGTCGAGTCTCGGGGATGCAGTCTAGGCATTGCAGGACAGTCAGGTTCATCTGGAGTGGACGAGGCATTTGGGGTTCTTGGGGAAAGGTAACCAGACACATGAGGCTACTCTGGACTCGCCTGGTGTGAGGGCCTCCTCTTGGGATGCTAGAGGAGAGCCAGGAACCCTTTCCCAATGGATCCGGGAAAGTATCCCTCATCTGGAGCTAAGCATGTGAAAATGGAGCTCCTCTTGAGTTGCGGCAGGATCCTCGGCAGTCCTCTCGTGTTTGGACATCTCGAGTTTGGCTGGGAACTTCTTGAGTCAACAGCAATGGTGTCAAGGAGCATTTCGAGGTCCAAGAGGGAACGGGTGATTTTGCCCGAATGCTGCAGTGGACAAGATCCTCACTCAGCCTGAAAGGGAGAAGCTTGTGGTTTTTCTGGAGTTGCAGCAGGGTCCTCTCGAGTTACGCCCAGGACCCCAGGGACCCAGCTCTTTGGTATCAGGAGAAGCCAGTCTCCTTACGAGTTGCCACAGGGTATTCCTCCCCAGTTGTCACCAGGTCCCTAGGCCTCGTCTGGTGCTGAGGCCACAGCCTGATCTTGCCTCGCCCATGCTGACCTAGGCCTTGGGGTTCCCCTAGAGCTCCCACAGGGGAGTCAGGCATCATCTTGCCTGGAGATGTGCACACCCACTTTCCTCCCCAACTGCAGCAACAGTGTCCAGGTCCCTGTCAAGCGGGTACAGGGATCAGTGGCTTGCTCTCGAGGTATTCCAGGGCTATCACACTTGCCAGTGTGTCAGAGTCGAGCCTCCGGGTGACAGTTGAGGCAGTGTAGGGCAGTCAGGTTCATCTAGAGTTTACGAGGCACTTGGGGGTCTTGGGAAATGGTGGCCTAAACTGTGAGACTCCTCCCGACTCTCCTGGTGTGAGCACCTCCTCTTGACATGTGAGGGGAACACCGCGAAACCTTTCCATACAGAGCAGGGAAAGGGCCCCTCATCTGGAGCTCACCAGNTGGAGTGTACGAGGCATTTGGGGTTCTTGGGGAAAGGTGACCAGACACATGAGGCTCCTCTGGACTCGCCTGGTGTGAGGGCCTCCTCTTGGGATGCGAGGGGAGAGCCGGGATCCTTTCCTGATGGAGGAGGTAAAGGCCCCTCATCTGGAGCTGAACATGTGAAAATGGAGCTCCTCTTGAGTCACGGCGGGACCCTCAGCGGTCCTCTCGAGTTGGGACGTGTTTGGTGGGCAACTACTTGGGTCACAGCAATGGTGTGAAGGAGCATTTCGAGGTCCAAGAGGGAACGGGTGATTTCCCCCCGGACGCCGCATTGGACAAGGGCCTCACTCTGCCTGCAAGGGAGAAGCTTCTGGATTCTCTCAAGATGTGGCGGGGTCCTCTCTAGTTACAACCGGAACCCCAGGGACCCACCTCTGTGGCCTCAGGAGAAGCCAGTCTCCGTAAGAGTTGCCACTGGGTATTCCTCCCCAGTCGTCGCCGGTTCCCCAGGCCTCATCTGGTGCTGAGGCCACAGTGTGAGCTTGCTTCGCTCATGCTGACGTAGGTCTTGGGGTTCCCCTGAAGTTCCCACAGAGGAGTCAGGCCTCGTCTCGCCTGGAGACGTACACGGCCGCTTTCCTCCCCAACTGCAGCAGAAGTGTCCAGCACACCTTTGAGCAGACACAGGGATACGCCGCTGCGGATAAGGGCCACTCCACGCCTGAAGGGGAGAAGCTTCTGGTATTTCTCGATTTGCGGCGGGGTCCTCTCGAGTTATGACGAGGACCCCAGGGACCCGCCACTGTATTCTCAGGAGAGGCCAGTCTCACTGCGAGTTGCAAGGCCTCTCTGGGTACTCCTCCCCAGTCATCGCCAGGTCCTCAGTCCTCATCTGGTGCTGAGGTCGGAGCCTGAGATTTCCTCGCTCATGGTTTCATAAGCCTTGAGGTTACCCTGGAGCCCCCAAAGGTTAGTCACGCTTCGTCTCGCCTGGAGACTTGCAGGGTCTCTTTCTTCCCCAACTGCAGCAACAGTGTCAGGGTCCCTGAAGACCGTATACAGGGATCTATTGTTTGCCCTCGAGGTACACCAGGGCTGTCACATATGCAAGTGTGCCGGAGTCGAGCCTCGGGCTTACAGTCGAGGCAGTGCAGGGCAGTCAGGTTCATCTAGAGTGGAAGAGGCATTTGGGGGTCTTGGAGTATGGTGGCACAATTAGTGAGACTCCTCCCAACCCTCCAGATGTGAGCACCTCGTCTTGGGGTGCGAGGGGAAAACCGCGAATCCATTCTCGATGGAGTAGGGAAAAGTCCCCTCATCTGGAGCTCAGCAGGTGTAAACGGGGCTGATCTTGAGTCTTGGTGGGACCCTCGAGGTTCCTCTTGACTGGGGGCGGGTGGGGCGGGGAATTTCTTGAATCACAGCAAGATTGTGAAGAAGCCTTTCGAAGTTCACGGGGGACCGGGTGAATTCCCCTGAGATGCAGTCACGGAGAAGGGCCAGGCATGTCTGCAGTGGAGAAGCTTCCGGTTTTTTCGAGTTTTGGTGGGGTCCTCTCGAGTGAAGACGGGGACCCCAGGGATCCGCCCCTGTATCCTCAGGAGAGGCCATTCTCAGTGCGAGTTGCGAGGCGCCTCTGGGGATTCCTCCCCAGTCGTTGCCTTGTACTCAGTACTATTCTGGTGCTGAGGTCGGAGCCTGAGATTTCCTCTCTCATGCTTTCATAGGTCTTGAGGATACTCTGGAGCCCCCATAGGGGAGTCAGGCCTCATCTCGCCTGGAGACTTGCACAGCCTCTTTCTTCCCCAACTGCAGTGGCAGTGACCCGGCTCCCCATCAAGGGGACACAGCGATCTGTGGCTTGTCATCGATGTACCCCAGGGCTGTCTCACGCGCCAGTGTCGGGAATCGAGCCTCGGGGTAACAGTCGAAAGAGTGCAGAGCAGTCAGGTTCATCTGTAGAGGACGAGGCATTTGGGGAGCTTGGGGAGTGGTGGTCAGACACCTGAGGCTCCTCCCAACTCTCCTGATACGAGGCCACCCCTTGGGATTAGAAGGGAACACCGCGAAACCTTTCTGACGAATCAGGGAAGGGCCCCTCATCTGGAGCTCAGCAGGGGAAAACAGGGTTCCTCTTGAGTCACGACAGGACCCTTGGGGTTCCTCTCCAGTGGGGACGGTAGGGGCGGCGAAATTCCTAGGTCACAATGAGGGTATGAAGGAGTCTTTCGTGGTCCAAGAGGGAAGGGGTGATTTCACCTGAGATGCCACCATGGACAAGGGACTCACCCTCCCTGCAGGGGAGTAGCTTCCGGTATTTCTCGAGTTGCGGCGGGGTCCACTTAAGTTACGACGGGGACCCCAGGGACCTGCTGCTGTATCCTCAGGAGAGGCCATTCTCAGTGCAAGTTGCGAGGCGCCTCTGGAGATTCCTCCCCAGACGTCGCCAGGTCTTCAGTCCTCTTCTGATGCTTAGGCCAGAGCCTGTGTTTGCCTCGCTCATGCTGACATGGGTCTTGGGGTTCCCCTGGAGCCCCCAAAGTGGAGACAGGCTTCATCTCGACTGGAGACTGGCTCAGCAACTTTCCTCCCACACTGAAGCAACAGTGTCCGGGTCCCTATCGAGTGGATACAGGGATCAGTGTGTTGCCCTCGAGGTACCCCAGGGCTGTCACACGTGCGAGTGTGCCGAGGTCGAGCCTCAGGGTGACTGCCGAGGCAGTGCAGGGCAGTCAGATTCATTTGGAGTGGACGAGGCATTTGGGGGTCTTGAGGAAAGGTGGCCCAAACTGTGAGACTCCTCCCTACTCTCCAGGTGCGAGCACCTTCTCTTGATATGCGAGTGGCGAGCCAGGAAACCTTTCCTGAAGGAGCAGGGAAAGGGCCCCTCATCTGGAGCTGAGCATGGGAAAATAGAGCTCCTGTTGAGTCGCGGCGGGATCCTCGGGGTTCGTCTCGAGTGCGCACGGGTGGGGCAGGGAACTTCCTGGGTCACAGAAAGGGTGTGAATGTGCATTTACAGGTCCATGAGGAAATGGTGATTTCCACCCAGGACACCGCAGCGGACAAAGGCCTCACTCCGCCTGCAAGGGAGAAGCTTCTGGTTTTCTCGAGATGCAGCGGGGTCCTCTTGAGTTATGACGGGGACCACAGGGATCCACCCCTGTGGCCCCAGGATAGGCCAGTCTCTGGGCGAGGGTAGAGCACATCTGGGGATTCCTCCCCAGTGGTGCCAGGTCCTCAGACCTCTTCTGATGCTGAAGCTGGAGCCTGAGATTGCCTCGCCCGTGCTGACATTTGTCTTGGGCTTCCCCTGGAGCTCGCACAGGGGAGTTGGGCTTCATCTCGACTGGAGACCTGCACGGCCGCTTTCTTCCCCAACTACAGAAAAAGTGCCCGGGTCCCTGTCTNGAAGGGCCCCTCATCTGGAGCTCAGCAGGGGAAAACAGGGTTCCTCTTGAGTCACGACAGGACCCTTGGGGTTCCTCTCCAGTGGGGACGGTAGGGGCGGCGAAATTCCTAGGTCACAATGAGGGTATGAAGGAGTCTTTCGTGGTCCAAGAGGGAAGGGGTGATTTCACCTGAGATGCCACCATGGACAAGGGACTCACCCTCCCTGCAGGGGAGTAGCTTCCGGTATTTCTCGAGTTGCAGCGGGGTCCACTTAAGTTACGACGGGGACCCCAGGGACCTGCTGCTGTATCCTCAGGAGAGGCCATTCTCAGTGCAAGTTGCGAGGCGCCTCTGGAGATTCCTCCCCAGACGTCGCCAGGTCTTCAGTCCTCTTCTGATGCTTAGGCCAGAGCCTGTGTTTGCCTCGCTCATGCTGACATGGGTCTTGGGGTTCCCCTGGAGCCCCCAAAGTGGAGACAGGCTTCATCTCGACTGGAGACTGGCTCAGCAACTTTCCTCCCACACTGAAGCAACAGTGTCCGGGTCCCTATCGAGTGGATACAGGGATCAGTGTGTTGCCCTCGAGGTACCCCAGGGCTGTCACACGTGCGAGTGTGCCGAGGTCGAGCCTCAGGGTGACTGCCGAGGCAGTGCAGGGCAGTCAGATTCATTTGGAGTGGACGAGGCATTTGGGGGTCTTGAGGAAAGGTGGCCCAAACTGTGAGACTCCTCCCTACTCTCCAGGTGCGAGCACCTTCTCTTGATATGCGAGTGGCGAGCCAGGAAACCTTTCCTGAAGGAGCAGGGAAAGGGCCCCTCATCTGGAGCTGAGCATGGGAAAATAGAGCTCCTGTTGAGTCGCGGCGGGATCCTCGGGGTTCGTCTCGAGTGCGCACGGGTGGGGCAGGGAACTTCCTGGGTCACAGAAAGGGTGTGAATGTGCATTTACAGGTCCATGAGGAAATGGTGATTTCCACCCAGGACACCGCAGCGGACAAAGGCCTCACTCCGCCTGCAAGGGAGAAGCTTCTGGTTTTCTCGAGATGCAGCGGGGTCCTCTTGAGTTATGACGGGGACCACAGGGATCCACCCCTGTGGCCCCAGGATAGGCCAGTCTCTGGGCGAGGGTAGAGCACATCTGGGGATTCCTCCCCAGTGGTGCCAGGTCCTCAGACCTCTTCTGATGCTGAAGCTGGAGCCTGAGATTGCCTCGCCCGTGCTGACATTTGTCTTGGGCTTCCCCTGGAGCTCGCACAGGGGAGTTGGGCTTCATCTCGACTGGAGACCTGCACGGCCGCTTTCTTCCCCAACTACAGAAAAAGTGCCCGGGTCCCTGTCTAGCGCATACAGGTTCCTATGGCTTGCGCTCAAGGTACCCCAAGTCTGTCACAAGTGCCAGTGTGCAAAAGTGGAGCCTCGGGGTTAGAGTCGAGGCAGTGCAGGGTAGTTAGGTTCATCCGGAGTGGACAAATCATTTGGGGACCTTGTGGAGTGCTGGTCAGACACCTGAGGCTCCTCCCGACTCTCCTGATGCAAGGCCACCTCTTGGGATGCGAGGTGAACACTGTGAAACCTTTCCCGATGGAGCAGGCAAAGGGCCTCTCATCTGGAGTTCAGCAGGGGAAAACGGGGCTCCTCCTGAGTCGCGGGGGGATGCCCGGTGTTCCTCTCCAGTGGGGACGGTTTCTGCGGGGTACTTCCTAGGTCACAACAAGGGTATGAAGGAGCCTTTAGAGGTCCAAGAGGGAAGGGGTCATTTCCCTGAGATGCTGCAATGGACAAGGGACTCACCCTTCCTGCAGGGGATAAGCTTCTGGTTTTTCTCAGGGTGCAGCAGGGACCTCTCGATTCATGAAGGGGACCCCAGACACCTGCTGCTGTGGCCTCAGGAGATGCCAGTCTCTGTGCGAGATGCGAGGCACCTCTGGGGATTCCTCCCCAGACGTCACCGTGTCCTCAGTCCTCGTTTGGTGCTGAGGCCGGAGCCTGTGCTTGCCTCGCCCATGCTGACATAGGTCTTGGGGTTCCCCTGGAGCCCCCACAGGGGAGTCAGGCCTCATCTCACCTGGAGACGTGCACAGCCGCTTTCCTCCCAAACTGCAGGAACAGTGTCCGTGTCCCTGTCCAGTGGATACAGGGATCAATGGCTTGCTCTCGAGCTACACCAGGGCTATCACACGTGTCAGTGCGCTGGAGTCGAGCCTCAGGGTGACAATCGAGGCAGTGCAGGGCAGTCAGGTTCATCTGGAGTGGACGAGGCATTTGGGTGTTTTGGGGAATGGTGGCCCAAGCAGGGAGACTCCTCCCAACTCTCCAGGTGGGAGCACCTCCTCTTGACATGTGAGGGGACCAACAGGAAACCTTTCCCATCGGAGCAGGGAAACGGCCCCTCATCTTGAGCTCAGCAGGGGAAAACGTGGCTCCTCTTGAGTCTTGGCAGGACCCTCGAGGTTCCTCTCCAGTGGGGCGTGTGGGGCGGGGAACTTCTTGGGTCACAGCAAGGGTGTGAAGGGGCCTTTCATGGTCCAAGAGGGAAGGGGTGAAGTCCCCGAGGTGCCGCATCAGACAATGGCCTCTCCCCGCCTGCAGGGAAGTGTCTGGTTTTTTTCAAGTTGCGGAGGTTTCCTCTCAAGTTATGACAGTGCCCCTGGGACCCACCCCTGTGGCCCCAGGAGAGGCCTGTCTCCGTGCGAGGGGCCAGGCACATCTGGGGATTCTTCCCCAGTGACGCCAAGTCCTCTGTCCCATTCTGGTGCTGAGGCCAGATCGTGAGGTTTCCTCCCCCTTGCCTACGTAGGTCTTGAGGTTCCCCTGGAGCCCCCTCGGGGGAGTCAGACCTCATCTCGCCCAAAGACGTGCAGGGCCGCTTTACTCCAGGGTGCAGCAGCCGTGTCCGGCAAACTGTCGAATGGACAAAGGGATCTGTGTCTTGCGCTCGAGGTACCCCAGGGCAATCACACTTGCCTGTGTGTCAGTAGTCGAGTCTCGGGGATGCAGTCTAGGCATTGCAGGACAGTCAGGTTCATCTGGAGTGGACGAGGCATTTGGGGTTCTTGGGGAAAGGTAACCAGACACATGAGGCTACTCTGGACTCGCCTGGTGTGAGGGCCTCCTCTTGGGATGCTAGAGGAGAGCCAGGAACCCTTTCCCAATGGATCCGGGAAAGTATCCCTCATCTGGAGCTAAGCATGTGAAAATGGAGCTCCTCTTGAGTTGCGGCAGGATCCTCGGCAGTCCTCTCGTGTTTGGACATCTCGAGTTTGGCTGGGAACTTCTTGAGTCAACAGCAATGGTGTCAAGGAGCATTTCGAGGTCCAAGAGGGAACGGGTGATTTTGCCCGAATGCTGCAGTGGACAAGATCCTCACTCAGCCTGAAAGGGAGAAGCTTGTGGTTTTTCTGGAGTTGCAGCAGGGTCCTCTCGAGTTACGCCCAGGACCCCAGGGACCCAGCTCTTTGGTATCAGGAGAAGCCAGTCTCCTTACGAGTTGCCACAGGGTATTCCTCCCCAGTTGTCACCAGGTCCCTAGGCCTCGTCTGGTGCTGAGGCCACAGCCTGATCTTGCCTCGCCCATGCTGACCTAGGCCTTGGGGTTCCCCTAGAGCTCCCACAGGGGAGTCAGGCATCATCTTGCCTGGAGATGTGCACACCCACTTTCCTCCCCAGCTGCAGCAACAGTGTCCAGGTCCCTGTCAAGCGGGTACAGGGATCAGTGGCTTGCTCTCGAGGTATTCCAGGGCTATCACACTTGCCAGTGTGTCAGAGTCGAGCCTCCGGGTGACAGTTGAGGCAGTGTAGGGCAGTCAGGTTCATCTAGAGTTTACGAGGCACTTGGGGGTCTTGGGAAATGGTGGCCTAAACTGTGAGACTCCTCCCGACTCTCCTGGTGTGAGCACCTCCTCTTGACATGTGAGGGGAACACCGCGAAACCTTTCCATACAGAGCAGGGAAAGGGCCCCTCATCTGGAGCTCACCAAAGCAAAACGAGGCTCCTCTTGAGTCTTGGTGGGACGCTCAGGGTTCGTTTCGAGTGGGAACAGGTGGGGCGGGGAACTTCTTGGGTCACAGCAAGGGTGTGAAGAAGCCGTTCCAGGTCTAGGAAGAAAGGGGTGGTTTGCCCTGAGATGTCCCCGCGGACAAGGGCCTCACTCCACCTGCAGGGGAGAAGTTTCTGGTTTTTCTCGAGTGCCGGTGGGGTCCTCTCGAGTTACGTCGGGACCCCAGAAACCCGCCCTTGTGGCCACAGGAGAGGACAGTCTCCGAGCAATTTGAGAGACACTTCTGGGGATTCATCCCCAGTCGTCACTGGGTCCTCAATCCTAGTCTGGTGCTGAAGCTGGAGCCTGAGCTTGCTTTGCACATGCTGACATAGACTTGTGTTTCTGCTGGAGCCCCCACGCGGGAGTCAGGCCTTGTATCGCCTGGAGATGTGCACGGCCGCTTTCCTCCCCAACTGCAGCAAAAGTGTCCAGGTCCCTATCTAGCGGATACAGGGATCTGTGACTTTCCCTCGAGGTACCCCAGGGCTGTCACACATGCCATTGTGACGGAGTCGAGCCTCAGGGTGACAGTCAAGGCAGTGCAAGGCAGTCAGGTTCATCTGAAGTGTACGAGGCATTTGGGAGTCTTCAGGAATGGTGGCCCCACCTGGGAGACTCCTGCCGACTCTCCAGGTGTGAGCACAGCCTATTGGGATGGGAGGGGAACACCGCGAAGCCTTTCCCGATGGAGCAGGGAAAAGGCCCCTCATCTTGAGCTCAGCAGGGGAAAATGGGGCTCCTCTTGAGACTTGTCGGGACCATGGGGGTTCCTATCGAGTGGGGACTTGGACCTGTGAACTTCTTGGGTCAAAGCAAGGTTGTGAAGGAGCCTTTCGACCTCCAAGAGGGACGGGCTGAATTTCCCGGAGACGCTGCCCCTGAAAAGGGCCTCACACTGCCTACAGGGGAGAAGCTTCTCTTTTTTCTTGAGTTGCCCCTAGGTCATCTCTAGTTATAACTGGGGCCCCAGGGACTCACCTCTGTGCCTTGAGGAGAGGCCAGTCTCTGAGCTTGTTGAAAGGATCCTCTGGGGATTCCTCCACAGTTGTCAATGTGTCCTCAGTCCTTGTCCAGTGCTGAGGCCAGAGCCTGAGCTTTCCTCGCCATGCTGATGTAGGTCTTGGGGTTCCCCAAGAGCCCCCTCAGGGAAGTCAGGCCTCATCTCGCCAATAGAAGTGCAGGGCCGCTTTACTCCAGGGTGCGGCAGCCCTGTCCCGCTCTACATCCAGCAGACAAGGGATCTGTGGCTTGTCCTGGAGGTACCCCAGGGCTATCACACGTGCCATGGTGTCGGCAGTCGAGCCTCGGAGAGGAAGTCGAGGCAGTGCAGGGCAGTCAGGTTCATTTGGAGTTGATGAGGCATTTGGGGTTCTTGGGGAAAAGTGACCAGAGGCCTGAGGCTCCTGTCGACTCGCCTGGTGTGAGGGCCTTCTCTTGGGATGCGAGGGGCGAGATGGCAACCCTTTCCTGATGGAGCAGGGAAAAAGCCCCTCATCTGGAGGTGAGCAGATGAAAATGGAGCCCCTCTTGAGTCGCGGCGGGACCCTTGGTGGCACTTTCGAGTGGGGACGGGTGGTACGGGGAACTTCTTGGGTCACAGCAAGGGTGTGAAGGAGCATTTCGAGGTCCAAGAGGGAACAGGTGATTTCCACCGGGACGCTGCAGTAGACAAGGGCCTCACTCTGCCTACAAGAGAGAAGCCCCTGGTTTTTCTTGAGATGTGGCGGGCTCCACATGAGTTATGATGGTGACCCCAGGGACCCGCCTCTGTGGCCTCAGGAGAGGCCAGTCTCCGTGCAAGTTGCCACTGGGTATTCCTTCCCAGTTGTCGCCCGGTCCCCAGGCCTCTTCTAATGCTGAGGCCGCAGCCTGAGCTTTCCTCACCCATGCTGTCCTAGGTCTTGGCTTTGCCCTGGAGCTCCCACACGGGAGTCAGGCCTTGTTTCGCCTGGAGACGTGCACGGCCGCTTTCTTCCCCATCTGCATCAGAAGTGTCCAGCACCCATTTGAGCTGACACAGGGATCTGTGGCTTGCCCTCGAGGTACCACAGGACTGTCACACGTGCCAGTGTGCCAGAGTCGAGCCTCAGGTTGACAATCGAGGCAGTGCAGGGCAGCCAGGTTCATCTCGAGTGGAAGAGGCATTTGGGGGTCTTGAGGAATGATGGCCCAAACTGTGACTCCTCCCGACTATCCTGGTGTGAGCTCCTCCTCTTGGGATGTCAGGGGAACACCGCAAAATCTTTCCTGATGGAGCAGGGAAAGGGCCCCTGATCTGGAGCTCAGCACGGGAAAACCAGGCTCCTCTTGAGACTTGGCAGGACCCTCAGGGTTCATCTCGATTGGGGAGGGATGGGGCGGGAACTTCTTGGAACACTTCAAGTGTGTGAAGGAGCCTTTTGAGGTCCAAGAGGGATGGAGTGAATTCCCCTGGGATGCCGGAGTGGATAAGGGCCACACCACGACTGCAATGGAGAAGCTTCCAATTTTTCTCGAGTTGCATCGGGGTCCTCTCGAGTTACGATAGGGACCACAGGGAACCGCCCCTGTATTCTCAGGAGAGGCCAGTCTCATTGTGAGCTGTGAGGCGCCTCTGGGTATTCCTCCCCAGTTGTCACCGGGTCTTCAGTCCTCATCTGGTGCTGAGGTCGAAGCCTGAGATTTCCTCGCTTATGCTTTCATAGGTCTCGAGGTTACTCTGGAGCCCCCACAGGGGAGTCAGGGTTCTTCTCGCCTGGAGACTTGCAAGGCCTCTTTCTTCCCCAACTGCAGTGGCAGTGTCTGGTTCCCTGTAAAGCGGACACAGGGATCTGTGGCTTGCCATCGAGGTATCTCAGGGCTGCCTCATGTGCCAGTTTGTCCAGAGTCGAGCCTCAGGATGCCAGTCGAGACAGTGCAGGGAAGTCAAGTTCATCTGGAGTGGATGAGACATTTGGGGATCTTGGGGAGTCGTTGTTGGACACCTGAGGCTCCTCCTGACTCTCCTGATTCGAGACCACCTCTTGGGATGCGAGGGGAACACCGTGAAACCTTTCCTGATGGAGCAGGGAATGGGTCTGACATCTGAGGTTCAGCAAAGGAAAATGGGGCTCCTTTTGAGTCACGCCAGGACCATCCGGGTTCCTCTCGAGTGGGGACCTGTGGGCCTGGGAACTTCTTGGGTCACAGGAAGAGTGTGAAGGAGCCTTTCGAGGTCCAAGAGGGACGGGCTGAATTCCCCCGAGACACCACAGTGGACAAGGGCCTCACACCACTTGCAGGGGAGAAGCTTCTGTTTTTACTTGAGTTACTCCGGGGTCAACTCGAGTTATAACTGGGACACCAGGGATTCGCCTCTGTGCCCTGAAGAGAGGCCAGTCTCTGTGTGTGTTGCCAGGCTCCTCTGGGGCTTCCTCCACAGTCGTTGCAGGGTCCTCAGTTCTTGTCTTGTGCTGAGGCCGGAGCCTGAGCTTTCCTCGCCGTGCTGATGTAGGTCTTGGGGTTCTCCTGGAGCGCCCTCAGGGGAGTCAGACCTTGTCTCGCCCATAGACGTGCAGGGCCGATTTACTCCAGGGAGCATCTGCCCTGTCCGGCTCTCCATCGAGCAGACAAAGGGATCTGTAGCTTTCCCTGGAGGTACCCCAGGGCTATCACACGTGCCAGGGTGTTGGCAGTCGGGCCTCAGGGAGGCAGTCCAGGCAGTGTAGGGCAGTCAGGTTCATCTGGAGTGGACTAGGCTTTGCGGGTTCTTGGGGAAAGGTGAACAGAGGCCTGAGTCTCCTCTGGACTCGCCTGGTGTGAGGGCCTCCTCTAGGGATGCAAGGGGAGAGCCGGGAACCCTTTCCTGATGGAGCAGGGAAAGGGCCCCTCATCTGGAGCTGATCAGGGTTAAATGGAGCTCCTCTTGAGTCGTGGCAGGACCCTTGGCGGTCCTCTCGAGTGGGGACAGATGGGGTGGGGAACATCTTGGGTCACAGCAAGGGTGTGAAGGAGCATTTTGAGGTCCAAGAGGGAACAGTTGATTTTCACTGGGACGCCTTAGTGTACAAGGGCCTCACTCCTCCTGAAAGGGAGAAGCTTCCTGTTTTTCTTGAGATGCAGCAGGGTCCTCTCGAGTTACGACAGGGACTCCAGGGTCATGCCCCTGTGGCCTCAGGAGAGTCCAGTCTCCTTGCGAGTTGCCACTGGGTATTCCTCCCCCATCGTCGCTGGGTCTCCAGGCCTCCTCTGGTGCTGAGGTTACAGCCTGAGCTTCCCTCACCCACACTGACATAGGTCTTGGGTTTCCGCTGGAGCCCCCACAGGGTAGTCTGGCCTCATCTCGCCTGGAGACGTGCAC